>PVJS01004155.1:0-70806 GCA_004027185.1 Glis glis
AGAGAGACAGGGAGAGAGAGAGAGAGAGAGAGAGAGAGAGAGAGGAGAGAGAGGAGAGAGAGAGAGACTGCGCGCGCGCTGAGGCTGGCCACGAACCCAGATCCTCCGGTCTCCGCCTCCCAAAGTACTGGGATTACAAGCATGCGCCACCACGCCCGGCCTAGAGTTGCCTTTTATCCCAAGGTCAGTGGAGATCATTAAAGGGTTTAAGGAGCTCACTTAAAAATGGGAGATTTGCCGTTGATAGTAGAGTCTCTTTGGTAAGTCCCAGTTGGTCACTCATCCTTCATTCTCTCTCCATTCCAGCCTCCACCAGGTTTCACACAGTGATACTTGCACATCCCATCCTCTCAATCTCCTGCTTGCAAGCCTTCACCAGCTCTGCATTTTTCACAGGATGAAAGTGAAAACTGGCTTTCCAGGCTCTCCATCCCTTTACTCCCTCCTTCCCCCAGTGCCTGCAGCTTCCCTGCAGTGGCTCATCCTGATGAAAACCCCTCAACTGTTACAGTTGTTTCTTTCCTTTGTACACACTGCTCTGGGGGTGAGTGGGTGGGGTACTTGGCTCTGGTATCCTCCAAGGCATACAATCTTAATCATTCAGACTCAACTCAGCCAGCATTGTTCCACCTTACTGTAATTATGTGTCTGCCTCCTGCATCAACTGTGCATTCCTTAAGAGTAGTGGCATATCTTATTCATCTCTGAACCTTAACATGTGGCAGGGCACTCAGCATCTGCAGACCCATGCAACAGACTGGTATGGGCTCCAGAGCTGGATTGCCGGAGTTCTAACTCCAGCTCTGCCACCTGGAGCTTATTATAAGTATGTATATACTTATGTGTAATAGTATAGATGAATGGGATTAATGCCTTTACAAAAGAGGACTAGGGAGCATGTTCTTCCCTTCCACTTAGTGGAAGGACCCAGTTAGAAGGTGCCATCTTGAAGCAGAAGGGGAGCCCTTGCCAGACGCTAAATCTGCTGGCACCTTGATCTTGGATTTCACAGCCTTCAAAACTGTGAACAATAAATTTACATTGCTTATAAATTGCTTACTCTAAGGTATTTCTTTTTAATAGCAACTGGAATGGACTAAACCAGTGTGTTAATCCATTTTGTGCTACTATAACAAAATACCCGAGGAGGGCTAGCATCATAAAGAAAAGAGGTTTATTTATTCCACATTTTTGGAGGCTAAAATCTAAAACAGCCTAGTAAGAGCTCTTGCAAGAATCTCTCCTTTGGCTGCATCATCTCATGGTGAATGGCAAAGGGGGGAGCACGTGTGGGAGGAAGTGAGATTGCATTGCCAGACCTGAAGCCAGAGAGCTGTGTGGGGCCAGGCTCAGGCTCCTATGACAACTCCCTCATGACAATGACTAAAGGATCGCACAAGAACTACCTCAATCCATACCAAGGGCAGCATCCTCAATTGACCTCAGAACTTCCTACAAGTCCCCATCTCTTAAAGGTTCCTCATCACCTCCCAGTATCACCACCTTGGGGACCAAGCTTCCAACACATGAAGCTTTGGGAGGACATGAAAACCATAGGAAACCATAGCAGACACCCAGTCATAGCAGACTGGTTGGGACCATGAACCTTCTACATACCTGAGCCTCTTGACCGCAGGCCATTGCTGGGGATTTCAGTGTCCAGCTCTATGGCATAGGGATCAGACCCTCTGCTGCAATATCTACCATTTCCCATAAATGACCACCCACTTCATATACATGCAAGAAGGGATTCTCACCTGTGGGACTGGACCCATTCTTCCTTTTCAGAGGTCCAGATAACAGATAGAGAACTTGTAGTTGGTTTCAAGGATGCTCAGGAGAAAATGCATCTCTAGAGGTGGTAGTGGTGGGTAGCAATGGGGAATAGAGAAAGACTAGAGAGAAGGCAACCTAACAGAACCTCCAAGAAAGATGCTTGCTACTCCATTTGGCCAGCTTCCATCTCCAAAAGAACTCTGGATGGGAAACAAAAGGGAGAATGTATTATATTATGAAACTAATGGCCCAATCTTTAAAATATTGAATGGTTGCATTATAAATAATATATAACTTATCAAGCCCAAAATGCTTGTTCTGTAGACCTGTTTATTCAGTTGCTAAGATATATATCCTCGGCCACTTTCTCTTTTTCCCATTAAAAAATCTATTTCATTGAAAAATACAGCATCCTTCTGACATAAATTCTGATGTAATTTTTCAGAAATGTGAAACCTGATGAAAATATAGAGCTTCTCTACAAAGGCCTTGCAAAGCAGAAGTTTGAAATTTATCTGAAAGAACAAACAAAATGAAACAACAACAACAACAAAAAGGATGGAATACTAAACTGTGTTTATTTGGGGAGAGGTAGAATAAGAAGCTAAGGATTCTAGCCCTGTCTTCCACTAACTAGCTGTGTTACCTTGGGTAAGTTACTACTAAACCTCTCTGACTTAGACTTACTCTGGAAGAAGACTATGCTATTTTATTTATTTACTTATTTATTTATTTAATATACTTTTATTGGTGCAATGTAGTCTCACATCATAATGTAGTTCAGAGTGATAGGGACATACATGTACACAGCACTTAGTGAACTTCCCCCAAGCTCCGCCCCCACTCCCTCCCCTTCCCCATACATAATATCCAGATTGGCATTGATAATTTAACATATGAACATAAGACTGTGCTTATTTATTTATTTGTTTTTTTTGTGGTAATGGGGATTGAATTCAGGGGCATTCCGCCTCTGAGCTACACCCCCAGCCCCATTTTATTTTCTTGAAACAAGATCTCACTAAGTTGCAGAGAGCCTTGCTAAGTCGCCCTGAACCTGCAATCCTCCTGTTTCAGCCTCTCAAATACTGAGATGACAGGCGTGAGCCACCACACCTGGCTTGACCGTGCTATTTTAAATAAAGGATCACTAAATTCTTTTCTTGACCTCTGGTCAAAGCATATATAGTAGCCCCTCTAGAATTTGCATTTCTACCCTCCTGCTAGGTGGAGCTTTTTCTGGCATTTTTTTCTTAAAAGATCTTCCAGGAAAGAGATTCTATGACTTGCTTCTGCAACCCAGTCTACTGTTTAACAACCTCTACCATCATCCTGGAGTTCTTCTTTTTCCATCGAACACCATGGAATGCTTTAAAGAACATGCATGCATGTGCATGCAGACACACACACACACACACACACACACACCCCTGACTGCAAAGGACTATTGAGATACAACAGGTGCAATGAGTTATAGATCTTACAAAGAACACAAAGAAGCATCCAGTCAGCAGGAACAGCGGTTGCCAAGAATTTAATTCATCAGTACAAATCCAAATTTACAAAGAACTAATCCCACATAATGGATAAAGGACAAAAAGGAGGGATTAATGGGCGAAGAGGGAGTTTCTGAAAATTCACATCTCAAGTCCACTGAACTCCTCATTTGGCTTGCTTCATTTTCCTTCTTTTCCCACCAGATCTTAATGTATTTTTCTTGAGGAAAAAAAAATGAAGTTGACTGTGATGAATAATTGCAACGTAAGACCATGTATGTGCTCAACTGCCCTGAAGTAGGTTTGAATTTTTCTGGGTGTGGAAATGCTTCTGTGTCGGGAATGTGGGGAGATTGCGGTGGAGAATAATGAGTCCCTTCCCCATGGTTTCCGTTGCCCTTGCAGAGTCAGGGTAAAAATTTGCTTCTTCTCAAATGAAAAGAAGCCTTCTTTCTCTCACCCACAGAGGGAATATTCTCCTAGTGACAATTCAAAATGATTGGTTCAGTGTAATACCCAACACCACTGTCCTCAAGTCTGACTAATAGCTCTTCACTGGGTAACAACTTCAGCCCAGGTTGGAAATCAACCTGGTTGTGTTGCTTTTAGAGATTCTGCTTTTTCTTTTTTTCTGGCAGCTGTATCCTGGGGATGACGTGGATCAAGAGGAAAGGAAGGAGAATGGCTTCTTGTCAAACACGTTACCTGGGTCCAAGGGACTTGGATCTTTCCTTGTGTCCCAAATGTTCTTTTTGGTTCACTTTCTCTGTATCTGCTCCCAAAAGCTTATCCCCTAGGATCTGAGCTCCATCCTCTACCATTCTTGGGTGGTCCAGGTGGGCTGAATCTTGTTTGTTGAACTCATTCATGTCCACAATTTTAAACAATATACCTGTGTGGATGACCCTCAAATCCTCATCTCTTGTTCTCACTTTTCTCCCAACTCTGCAAGTCCATTGTGAAATTGGCCAATTACACACTTCTGGAAGTTTTATAACCGCATCAAATGTTACTTGTTCCAAGCAGAATAAATCATATCTCTTCTTAAACAAAACATACTGCTCTATCTAGTTGCCTTAGGGAGGGGACTCAGGTCTATGTTGACTCTTGACCGGAATATCAATGTTTCTTTTTTATTCCTATCAATTATCTATTTGATTTCTTATTTTTCTTGCTTTCTTACTTTCCTGAACTAGGTTCTCGATCTCTTCCTTTACACTTCCCTACACAGGGAGAACACATTTTTGCATTAATTTGGTCTCTCCTCTCTTTGTTTTGCGATCAGTTACTTTCATTTATTGTTGGGAAAAATCCAGAAATATACTAAATTTACATTATAGTGTAATTATGTGTTAAAATGCTTGTTTCCCCCATTAGAGTGTAGGATTTCTAAAGGTCAGGTTTATCTTTATCATAAGCATCTAACCTAATCTTTAGTGTCAGGTCTCAAAATAGTGCCAAGGGCAGACATCAAACCTTGGATGCAAGAAGTCAAACAACAGTAAATGCTGGAGGGAAGTGGGGAAATCAGAACTCTTCTACACTGTTGGTGGGATTGCAAATTAGTTCAGCTGCTATGGAGATCAGTGTGGAGATTCCTCAGAAAACTGGGAATGGGTCCACCATACGATTTGGCTATACCACTCCTGGGTATCTTTCCAAAGGGACCGAAATCAGAGAACTACAGTAATATATGCATACCCATGTTCATAGCAGCAAAATTCACAATAGCCAAATTATGGATCCAACCTAGATGTACATTAACAGATGAATGGATTACAAATTTATGGGATATCCACACGGTGGAATTCTACTCAGCAATAAAGAAGAACAAAATTATGTCATTTGCAGGAAAATGGAAGGACCTGGAGAACATTATGTTAAGTGAGATTAACCAGTCACAGAAAGTGAAGGGTCATAAGTTTTTTCTAATATGCGTAAGCTAGGGAGCAATTGGGATACCAGAGGGACTCCAGATAATGGAGGAGAGACCTCAGTGGAACCAGGGAAGTGGTCTAGGGGAAGGGGAGGGGGAAGAGTGAGGATCAATGAAGGAATTACTACTATCAGCTTTGTGTATATATGTGAAAATACCAATGTCAATGTCAGTACTCTGTATGGGGAAGGGGGCAGATGGGAAGGGAGCAGTAGGGGGGATGTCCCACCGACTCCTGTGTGCATGTTTGTTACTGTCAGCATGATTTACATTATGATGTGAGACTATAATGCACCACTAATAGTATATTTAAAAAAAACCCTTGGATACATTTAGTTAAATCTGCTCAGTGTTCGTGCAAAAGGAATGACTTTTCAAGTTTAAAAATCAAGACATCTTATATGAAATCAGTTTTTCAAGTTTTCCTTGAAGAATCAGAATGGCTGACGATGCTGGACCCCATTCTTACTCTGCAACCATGGATGGGAGCAGAGGAGAGAGCGTGTCTGCTCTAGTGCACCCCTCTCACCACCAGTTTCCAGTGATTCCCAACACTCAGCCTACTTCACGTCACTTGTAGGCATTTGAGTTTGTGTTTCCAATTGGAGTTCAGTTGTTTATTGAATGAATGCCGCATTGCTAGCTATGTATAATGCAGACTCTCCAAGCAAAACAGGATCTCAAAGATTTCCCAGTGCCCTATTAGATATTAAAGTCTTTACAGCAGGTTTTGGAATTCACTTCAGTTCCCTGACAATTACGGAGACTGCATGCAAACTTGAGTGAGCCCCCGTCCTCTGCCTTCCCAGGCAGCTTATCTTGTCATAGGCAGTCAGAGTGCTCTCCTTGTTGGAGAGGCCTTCCTTGCATCGGGTTGGAATCAATTAGAGATCACAATGAGGACACACATCAAAGTGCTGAGTGGTATGGTGCGGATTTTTAAGTGCAATCTGAACGTTTGGAGGAGCTGGAGATAACATCAATTTGGGAAGTGGGGAGGGAACATAGATGGTTCTTGGAATGGATGGCATTTAATATGGGCACTGGAGGAAGATTAGGATTTTTATAGAAGAGAATAGGAAGAAGGCTAGTTCCAGGGAAGAAAATGGCAAGAACAGAGACTTGGGGTGTGCTGCAGACAACAGTTCAGGTGTCCAGGCGGGCAGAAGTGTGGCATACAAGCCGGGGTGGGAGGAGAGCAGACCCCTGTAGGGCGAAGGCTTGGGGAGCTCTGAGTAGGGGTTCAAACTCACAGTTCCCTTCCTGGGACTGCTACCTGCTGCTCATTTCCAGCCCTTTCCCTCTCTCCTCCGCTGCTAGGTTCAGGTTCCAGTCCCCTCACATCAGAAGTGCCAGTATTCTCTTGGGCTTGTCCCTACCTCAGTAGTCTTGTTCCTTTATGCTGCATCGCCCACCAGGACCAGGATAATCTTCCTAAAATAACATACTAATCATGTAGTAGTGGATAAATCGTCTGTCAAAGGAACCTGCTTTGTTTTGTTTTGTCTTAGCAATTTAAAACACCTTTCCCTGATTTTCAGTGATACAAACTCATGTCATCTGCATAAGCTTGTTTTCCACTGGCCACCCCCTTACGTTCCTAGTATGGCCGATATGGGCTCTTTGTCCCAGCATGCATGTACACATAAGGAGGGAGGTAGAGGTGTTCCTATCAGAGGAACTGAATGTGAAACTTACCATCACCTTTTACTATCTGAGTAGCCTTGTCGAAGTTCTTTAATTGAATCTGAGTTTGCAAAATTGTGTGTATGTGTGTGTGTGTGTGTGTGTGTGTGTGTGTGTGTGTGTTAATGGGGATTTAACTCAGGGCCATTCCACCTCTGAGCTACACTCCCAGCCCCCATTTTATTATTTTTATTTTGAAACAGGGTTTCTCTAAGTTGCTGAGGGCCTTGCTAAGTTGCTGAGGCTGGTCTTAAACCTGCAATTCTCCTGCCTCAGCCTCCCAAGTACTGTGATTACAGGC
The DNA here is from genome assembly GCA_004027185.1 of Glis glis. Taxonomy (NCBI): domain Eukaryota; kingdom Metazoa; phylum Chordata; class Mammalia; order Rodentia; family Gliridae; genus Glis; species Glis glis. The sequence continues at coordinate 7,196 of PVJS01004155.1, forward strand.
ATGTGCCACCATGCCCGGAATGCAAATATTTTTAAAAAGTGGATTTAATATGATGAATTTTTTTTTTTTTTGCGGTACTGGGGATGGAACCCAGGGGCATTTTACCTCCGAGCTACACCCCTAGCACTATTTTTTATTCTTTATTTTGAAACAGGGTCACACTAAGTTGTGGAGGGCCTCACTAAGTAGCCGAGTCTGTCCTTGAACCTGCGATCCTCCTGTCTCAGCCTCCCAAGCATGCGCCATCATGCCTGGCTAATTTGATGAATTTTTTAAGAAGACTGGGTCAAGTGGCATGTATTCTTTAAAGTCTTTTCTAATCTCCCAAACAACTGAGAATTCTTCCTCTCAACACTTGCCTTGTCCAGAACTTTAATATACCCATCAGCAGACTATTCCAGTTTTTCGATACTAATGACTAAGTTTTATGAGCATTAATTTTCATTAATGTGTCAACTATTATGACAAATCCTTTACCTGTATTTTTCTCCTATAATCCTATAATTTAGCCCTATAAGGTCGTATGCTTATTTATAACCCTTTGAAGGCAAAGACCATGTCTGATTCTTTTCTGTCATCTCTGCCAGGCACTTGCATGGCACGTGATAGATGCTTGCGGCAGGCAGAATTCTAAGAAGATCCCCAAGACTTCTGTTTCATCCCCCAGTGTCCATGCCCCACATAATCTCCTCCCCTACAGCGTGGGTGGGATTTGTTGATATGATGGCTGTCAATCTTGCAGTTCGATTACATTGTATGGTTAAGGTGAAAGGATTTGAGCAGATGTAAAGTCCCTAACTAGTTGACTTTGAGATAACCAAAAGGGAAATTGTCTTGGTTGGGCCTGACTCAATTAGACTAAAGCCCTGAAAGGAGGGATGGGGCCTTTCCTGAGGATAGAGCGATTTTCCGGACAGTTTTGGAAAAGGGAGCTGCCATGTTGTGACAGGGTCTATGGAGGGGGCCATGCAGCAGGAATCTGAGGGTGGCCTCCTAGAGTGGAGAGTCACCTCTAGCTGACAGCTAGCAAGAGTGTGGGATCTCATACAGCTGCAAGGAATGAACTCTGCCAATGAGCTCAATCAGCCTGGAAGTGGATGGTCCCCAGTTGAGCTTCCAGATAGGAATGTAGCCCAGCTGACGCCTTCGGGAAACCTCAAGAAGAGGACTCAGCTAAGCTCTGCCAGGACTCTTGACTATGGAAGCTCTGAGATACCAACTATGTTTTGTTTTAAGCTACTAAATTTGGGATAAATTGGTATGCCATCATGGATGATTACTATTGAGCATCCATGATGCTCAGTAACTGTTGGCTGAATGAATGAGCGAGCCAAAGTCCTCTTGCACGTGCTGTACGTGCCAATGCTATGTGTTCCTATGTGGTTTTCTCATTGCTTTCCACATTCTGGATGACTCCCTCTTTTTAATATCGATCTATTCAAACTTCCTTCTTCCTTATTTGGTACTGGGATTGAACCCAGGGACACTCCACCTCGGCTACATACCTAGTCCTTTTTTTTTACTTTTTATTTTGAAACAGGGTCTTGCTAAATTGCCCAGGCTGTCCTAGAACCTGCAATCCTCCTGTCTCAGCCTCCCAAGTACTGGGATTACAGGCGTGCGCCACCACGCCCAACTGAGCCCTGTCCATTCTTAATGGTCCATCCTCCCATGAGTCTTTCCTCTGGTGCTGACCTCCAGGGAGCTCACAGCCTGGTGGTGCCACTCCTTCTCTATGATGTCCTGCTTGGTGCTGCTCTCCATAGGTCTCATGATGTCTAGTGTGCAGGGTAGAGTGAGAGGCATCTATCTATAGTTGATGGCAGTAGTAATGGCAAGGCCTAAGCTTCACAGGAGAGAGTCTAAAGGCAGAGGAAGAATGTAGATAGAAATTGACCATCATTATCTGTACTAGTAGATAAGAATTCCTGCATGAAAAAATATATAGAGCAGCAGCCTGGGATAATGCATTAACTCAGAAATCAAGAAAGTAATGTTTTAAGAGTTCTAAAGTACTCTTCACCCAGTGAACCCTAAATTTGTATTAATTTTGCATCATTTTTCTTTCTTTATATTATCATGGCTGGCAATTAAAATATTTTTTGTGGTACTGGGGATTGAACCCAGGAGCATTTTACCTCCGAGCTACATCCCCAGCCCTATTTTATTGTTTATTTTGAAACAGTGTCTCACTAGGTTGATGAGAGTTTCACTACTTGTTGAGTCGGTCCTTGAACCTGTGATCCTCCTGTCTCAGCCTCCCAAGTACTGGGATTACAGGCATGTTCCACCATACTCAGCTCAGTTAAAATATTTTTGAAGAATGTCTTATGGTTTGCAAAGTTATTTCTACCTATGTAATTTTATCATAAGTCAATGAGGTAGATGTTATTTCTATTTTGTAATTGTGTCAAATCAGGTTATGGGACATAACACACTTGCCAATAACTGAATTACCAACTCTGTAAATAAATCAAGATTCACACTCAAGTCTCTGATTCCTAATGTCCTATCATACTACTATCCATGAAAATAATCACAAAGTGTCCATGTTTGTGAAAATATAATTCTACTATATTCTGAGCTGCTACTGGCTCAGAGGTTGAGAGAGGTGTATGGAACAGCCGAGAAAAGGGGAGGCGGAGGCTCTGATGAAGGGGGCCAGCAAGGAATGTGATGTAGTATTTCAGGCCACAATAGTTGGGAATCATTGTGTTCATAAGAAGCAGTTGAAAGCAGAAATAATAACATCTAGCAGTTAAGAGAAATGTATGTGTGCAAGTAGAAGATCATACTTCTCTGAACTGCAAAGGGATTCAGAGATTCCCTTTATTAAAATGATCAAGTGGAGCTGGGCATGGTGGCACATGCCTGTAATTCCAGCACTTGAAAGGCTGAGACAGGAAGGAGGATCGAAAGTTCAAGGCCAGCCTGGGCAACTTAGTGAGATCCTGTCTCAAAATAAAAATAAAAGAGGGCTGGGGGTGTAGCTCAGTGGTAGAGTGCTCTTAGGTTCAATCCTCAGTACTGAAAAAAAAATGGATGGTAGTTTGCTAGAAAAAAATATTGCATATAGCAATGGAGATGAAGTGACAAAATTAAATGACCAAGGGCTGATCAAAGAAAATTAGAGTATATTATTCCAGGCCAACCTGGGTTCTTCAACTGGCAAGTCAATGAACATCTTCCCAAAAAGCTGGAGATGCCACTTCTGCCTCCGGTGGTTTCAGTGTCATATGAAGGCATGACAGAGTTAACATTTACTCATCTATTATTTCAGAAAATTGGGTAAGAGCTTCCCACCTCCAAATCAAATATCAGTTATCAGCAAACTGCCTTTTCAGCTGTTGATGAGCCTGTGTTCAACCCAAGAGGCATTTTCCTTTCTCATTAGAGACACATAATAATAGTAATAGCAAAGGATAATGATGATGATAATATGTATATTGAATGTTTTTTGATAAGTGCCACTCATTGTGTTGCAAGTTTTACAGATTTGATTTAATTTAACCTTTGCAATAATTTTGAGAGGTTTTTATTTTCATCTCTCTTTTGCAGATGAGGAAACTAAGGCTTGGGAAGGTTCAGTGATGTGCTAAGGAACAGACATGTAGGAGAGGATAAAGCAATGTTTTGGGTAAAGATCTGATTATACAACCCTCTGACTCTTACCCACTGAACTACAGAATCACGAAGGTATATGATCTCTGAGCTATATGACCATGGAGCTTTATGATCCTTGGATTATATCACTGCACTATATGGACACTATATGAGCTCTATAACAACAGAGCTATATGTTCATAGAGCTATGTATACACTGAGCTGTCCACTGAGTTATATGACCATTAAGCTATATGACCACCGAGACATATGCCAACATATTGCTCCACATAGGTGAATTTGCGTGCAAAAGTAAACACATTCCTGGTCTACCTGTCTCTCTTGGCTCTTCCTCTTCTTCTTCCTCCTCCTCCTCCTCCTCCTCTTCCTCCTCCTCCTTCTCCTTCATCATCATCTTCTTCTTCCTCCTCCTCCTCTTTCTTCTTCCTTCTCCTTCTCCATCTTCAAATGAATAACAATAAGTAAATAAAGCACAACTAGGGCTTTACCAGAACATGCGCTGTGGAATCTGACATCTTACCTCTGTGAGTTACTAGCTATGGTTATTTGATTCATTCAATTCAACACGTGGTTATTGAACACATCTGTGTGCCAGATGCTCTGCTGGGTCCCTGGTTCCATGACACTCAGAGGGGAAGACAGGAACCAAATAATTAGACATGAGTGGGTGTTAGAGGTAGGGTACTCTGGAAGCACCCCAGAAGGGGATCTTCCCAATTACTTAATGATTATGATCAACCTTAGCTTGCCTGTCTAAACAATGGAGATGACAAATACCTGCTCTACCCATTTTATATAAATCATGTAAAATATTATATATGACCATATCATTTAAACTATAAAAATGTAATATTAATTATCCTATTATTTGACATTGCTACTGTTAGAGTGATAAGATCCTCTGCACATTACTAAGCTCCCCATTATGTGCTTCTCATCCATGGGTATCATACCCTGAACTTGTAGTTTGAAAAAATTAATTCTTAGAAGGTACAAATTTATTGCTACACATTAGACAGAATGTGGATATTTGCTAGCTTATGGACTTTAGAACTAATGTGTGCACTAAAGACAGGAGTAACAGAATTGTATTAGCACCTAATCCCTTGGATCATTTATTTATTTATTTATTTATTTATTTATTTAATTTGCAGTACCGGGGCCCTTGGATCATATAAATGCTGAAGAGTTGGCTGAGTGGGAAGGATGTAGACTCATAACCTAAGTGTGGAGTCACCAGAAAGACCGCAAGAAAGGTAGCTGTGACTCTGTTGATAAATTTGGTGGGAAGTTTTCCTTTTTATTCATTTTCTCTTCTATTTTCTTCCAGTGGTTCTAAGTATTTGCCTCAAGAAAAGGAAATAGTTCCATTTACCCAAACACACACATTTCCCATAAACTCTACAGTCATGATCTTGAAGTAAAATCTCAAAACTGAATTTCTAAGAGGATCAGTTGGAAACTGATGCTTGATATAGGGAAGAAAAAGCTTTTACTCAATTATCTACAATAACAGCAGGGGAAGTGCCGAAAATTACTGACACAGTAAATGGATTTTTTTTTGCATAAATGTTCTCTGTTTTCGAGTTTACTTTAGTGTGAAAGACCTTTATTATGAAGTGGTCCCACTGTCTCATGCTTTTGTTTTCCAAAGAATGAAAATGAATTTATTTATTTATTTATTTGTCAAGGGCAATGGAATCACCATGTAGATTGTTTAGTGTTGAAACATCTGACAGCTCCCAAGATTTCCCTTTCCACAGTTGGATGGATAGTGTTTGGTGTGACCATATAAAGGATGATGTGATCTTAGATGAGTGGACATCACTTCCTATTTTTTCCTTAAAAAGAAAACAGCTTTATTGAGATATAATTTACACACCACAAACTTCAGTTATGAAAATGTCCAACTCAAAGGCTTTTTAAAAAAAATTTACAGAGTGGTACAGCCGTCAGTATATCTAAATTTGGGAGATTTTCATCCCATTAAAAAAAATCCCTGATATTCTTTAGCAGTAGCTCCTGTTTCTCCCAACTCTGCTACCCTCTGACAATCATTGAACTACTTCCTGTCTCTATGGATTTGTCTATACAGGACATATAAATTGTATTATACAAGATGTAGTCCTTAAATTTTTTTATTGGCACATTATAATTACACATCATAGTGGGATTCATTGTGATATATGCACACATGCACACAGTGTAATTTGTGTTTTCTCTCATATGTGGAAGCTAGAGAGAAAAAAGAACAGAAAAGGGACCTCATGAAAATATAAGAGACCAACAGAGTGGTGGAAGGGGACTGGAGAACAGAGGAAGGGTGAGAAAAGCGTGGTCTTTTGTGCTGAGTTTTTTTCACTTAGCATGTTTTAAAGATTCATCCACATTGTGGCATGTATCAGTACTCCACTCCTTTCCATTGCTGAAGAATATTCCATTGCCTGGTAGGCCACATTTTGTTTATCTAACATCCTGCTTTTTTCACCTCTGAAATGTTTGCCTCTGTTGATAACTTCCTGGAAATCCTTCTTTCCTTGATTTTGCAGTATCACTTTTATTTCTCTGGCTATTATTCCACCTCAAACTCCTTCATGGGATTCTCTTCTTCCAATTACTCTTTTTTTTTGTTATTCTTCTGGGGATTTAACCCAGGGGCATTCTACCTCTGAGCTACACTCCCAGTCCTATTTAATTCTATTTGAAACAGGGTCTTGCTAAGTTACCGAGCACTGGCCTAGAACCTGCGATCCTCCTGTCTCAGTCTCCCAATTATTGGGATGACAGGTGTACACTACTGAGCCCTGTTGAATTTTTTTTGATAATTCATGCTCCTCAGATGAATCTTTGGCTCAATGATAGGTACCCCTGCCTGGAACATCTTTTTGAAAGCCCCACATATCACACCCTCTCAGTAATTTATTAAAGAGCACGTCTACTGTTTGAGATGTGGTTCTCAGTATTAGCAAATATGCCTCAAAACCTTAAACAATGACCCTCATGATTAACGCTGTTCAGGCCCCAGGGGAATCCTTTTCTACTTCCTGTACCCCATGTCTTCTAAACAAAAGATGTTTAAGTCTAAGTCCCATATAGGTGGGTGAGCTGTGTGGAGCAGAAGCCAAGGATAGGCGCTGCTTTGGAGTGCAGGGAGGATTTGAGAGGCAGAGGTACTGAGATAAGAGGAAAGACAAATTAATTAAGGTGTCAGATCTTTCCTCTCAGCAAGCATGCATGCAAGACGTTCTCGCCTAGCGAAGTATCATTTCTCCTAAGTGCCAAGTGCCCATTTTCTGGCTTCTCTTCACTTTTCAATTCATAGTTTTAGAAATACTCACGAATTAATGTAGGATTTACAGTAGAGGTGCGCAGGAGCAAGGGAACGTTTGCAATATTAAGCAGCTCATATTGCTCTTAAATTTGCTTATATGCAGGTTTCGATGTAATGAGAGTGAAGGATGATATCGAGTCTTTATATTGCTCTATAGATCTAGATGCTGCACTGAGAGATAATGAGCTAACGTATTTCGCAATGTTTTCTATATATTCTGTATATTACAATGTTTGAACACAATGCACAAAATTAATGGTTCATTTCTGAATTGAAGTATTGCTTTAACAATTTTGTTGATATCTCTGTTTGCTACCGCCTCAGTTTTCTATTTTGGCACTACTGTGAAGGAACACGAATATATAAGAATCTTGATTATAACAACATAATTAGTGATTTTGTTGACACGAAGACAAGAAAATAAATTTCATGGGATAAATTTATAATAACTCATGGAACGCGTGTGTCTTTTTTATCCCTCATTTGAACATTTGCTGGCCCATCGACAGAACATGCAGCCGTTCAAAATAATAATTGAGCTCAGTTGTCTTATTGATTTTTTGCCAAATTTCAGTCATATAAAACCCGTCATTTTACACATTTAAAACTGTGCTATTATAAAGGTATATATTTAAAAGCAGGAAGATTATACATTTTATTTATCAGCCTATTGGGTTGATGTTATGTCTTTCAAATATTTAACCACACACATGTGGATTTCCATTGATACTCTTGCCCAAGGCCCCACAAATTTAGACTGTCCTCTGGGGATTTCTATTAGGATTCCTCCCTTGTCACTTTATTTCCTTTCTCTGGGTGATCTCAGCCATTCTTGTGTCTTTAAATACTATCTGTGCTCTGTGGAATCCAAATTTATTTCTCCAGCCCAGATTTTTCTCTTAAGCATCACATTTATAGACCTTAATACCCAACTCATTGGCCCCACTTTGGACGTACAATGTCGCTATCTAAATACACTGTCATTCCCTTCCTTCCTACACTGAATCCCCTGAAAATCAGGAATCTTCTCCACTGTCTGCCCTTCCTCACCTCCTCTAATAGCATGTCGGCTGTTGTCTTGTGTTGTTTCTACTTCCTGGCCTCTCTCATCCAGCCCCTCTGCTCATTCCCCTTCCTATTGCCTTTGTTGAGTAATTTCTTGGTTCATGTTTTTTCCCCCCATGAGTCTACTTGACTCCAGACTTGGATCTTTCAGCAAAAGTCTGGTCAGTTTACTATCCTGCTTAAATTTTTCCAATGCCACATCAGGCCCTTTAGAAAAAGCTCCAAATGCCTTAACGCGGTATAAAAGGTGCTCTGTGACCTTGCCCTCGCCTTCTGTCCCTCCAGCCACATCCTGAAATAGTGTCCTCTTGCACTTGGTGCTCTGGGGACACTAGCATTCAACCTTCTGAATTGCATCATTCCCTCTTTTACCTCCGTGCCTTTGCACTGTGGTTCCTCTTGCCTAGAATGTTCTCTTGTGACCGAATCCTCCCTTTGACCTAATGTTTGGGTGACTATATGATAAATGTCTGCTTCTACCAGACAGTGCCTGTTTCTACTGTTGCTCCTTACGAACAGACTTCGTGTAATTTTTCCATCACAATTTAGTCCTTGGTGCTTGTCTGTCATAAAGTAGAAACTCATTAGATGTTTGTTGAATGAATAAAAACTCATTCGTTTTTGTATCTCCAATCCTTAGCAGAATCCATGGCTTAAATTCACTGCTTGCTAAATGCTAAGTAAATTAAATGAACAAATTGATCCATTCTCTAGGAATAACCAGATTGTTATATGAAAGATAGTCCTTCAGAGATTGAAGGTCACTTGGAGGTCAGGCCACTTGTCCCTTTAATTCACAGAGAGCCTAAGCAAGAGTTAGCTATGGACAGGAGCTTGATGAATGGAATGGGGGACATGGAAAAGTTCACGTAGTGTGTGTCTGCCCGTGCATGGGCTAAACTCCCTTTCCTGCCAGGGATCAGGAGGCTGGTTTATCAAGTGAGCATTCTGTAAGTCTAAGGGAGGAGGAATAGGGTCATGTGTGACTCAGGCATGAAATTAAGGGGCTATACAGAGTCAATAGTTGAGTGTAAACCTAACCATTAAATCAATGAGTCACTCGGCTGAGGTTAAAGGCCAGTGACCCTGTCCACAGCAGGATATAAAGCCAGGGATATGAGGGGGAAGTGGTTGACACAGGTATAGGGTCTCACCTGTTTGCTACGATGGAGCATGTATGAGAGCTATACTTAAAAAAAAAATCTCCAAACCTTTCAGCAAATTCAACAATCCCAATGTGTTTAGATTATTTTGGCCTCTAGTAACAGAAGAAAACTAATTCTAAGTGGCTTACACACAAAAGAAATGTATTATTCTCTATTTCAAGAAATCCAGAGAGTGCTGGGCATGGTGGTGCACACCTGTAATCCCAGTACTTGGGAGGCTGAAACAGGGGGATCACAGGCTTGGCACCAGCCTCAGCAACTTAGCAGGGCCCTGAGCAACTTAGTGAAATCCTGTTTCAAAAATAAAAAATAAAATAGGTCTGGGGGTGTAGCTCAGAGGTAGAATGCCCCTGGGTTCAATCCCCAGTAACACACACACACACACACACACACACACACACACACACACATACACACACTAGTGAGGGAAAGGGATTCAGGTGTTGGGGATCCTGCAGCATTGATGATAATATCAAGAACTCAAGAATTCAGACTCGTACTTTTTTGCCACTGTCATTCTTGTCTTTCTTAGGCTGAATTCTCTCTTGGTTGCAAAGTGGCTACTGCAGTTGTAGATACCAGAACAGACATGACCGTGTCCAGAGGAAAAAGGACAAGCTTTATCTTCTCTTTCTCTTTTTTAAAGAAAAGCTTTCCCACAGTCCTCCAGCAGACCTCTCTCATCTCACTGGCTTGAATTACACCCGTGCCACCATCTAAACCCATCTCTGTCCAGGGGAACGGGTTCCTAAGCCACTGCTGGGGATGGAGCTAGGGCGTGCAGGCAGCTCACAGCGCCTGCCTTCCTCAGGCTGCTTCTACCTTGAACTTCTGCCTCAGAAGCTTTGCCAAAGAAAATATATCCTCCTCCCTCCAAGTCCCTGCTCCACAGCAGGAGAAGGACTGAATTTCAAAAGAATTAATGAATTTTGTGTATAGACTCCTTTATACACCGGATGCATAGTCAATGGGCCCATCTCTGTGGGCTGAGAGTAGTAAGTTATGGAGCCTGGGGAGCAGTCCCGGGATCCCAGAGATTAACTGTACAATGCATAAGAGTGACTTCATTTAATCTCTGCATTTTCTCCCCCTTTTAACAAAGACCAGCCTAGGTGGGATTTGCCAATTTTATCAATCTGCTATGGCTTCTAGGCCAGTAGTATCTGTGTTATGTGGCCCTGGAGTCACATTTTCTGTCACTATTAACCAAAGGAGCCACATGAGTATAGTATAACAGAATATTCTAATACAGAAATGAAAGGTCTTGCAGCCTTGCATGTTGCAGAAGAAGGACCCATATTCAGCCTATAATTTTTTGCCCGAGAGCATGATTTCCTTAGACAAAGCTCCCAGCTTGGCTTTGTATCCAGAAGGAAAAAAACTGGTCCAACCATTTTTTTTAATCCTTTGTATCCCCTCAACCATTTTTAAAATTTACTTTGAAAACACTGTTAGACCATCATGCAGATAAATTTATGTCATAAAAGAAAATCAATTATGTAAGGTGCCGGAATGGGTATCGCAAGGAATGCACAAACTAGCAAACATCTCACTCATTTTCTGAGAACATATGTTGGCCAAGTATTTGGTAAGTGTGGGGATGAACAAGAGGTTTAGTTTTCAAGGTATATATGTGTTTGGGGTAAGAAGTGGCAATATAGGTAAGTGGATAATCCACTGACTTTCATTGTATGTTGAGTTGGTGCTGGTTGCTGTGGCATCAGAGAGATGACCAAACCCAGGACAGAAAGAATGTGAGGATGGTCAGTGACGTCAGGTGTTGAAGGGTACAGAGGGGTTTTACAGATGATCTCAAGTCCCAGCTTTCAGAGGTTGGAAATAAGACTCTTACATTACAAGCTATAAGACAAGATAAAACGTGCCAGGTTCTCTAAGAGGGCATCATGGACTATTTCAAGGAGGAGAGCTCTTTTGTTCCGGCTATTGAGTGAGGAATTAAGAGTTAGAAATGGGCACAGGGCATTCCATGCAGAGTGTACCTGTTAAATATGATGGGAATAAAACACACTATATTAATTTTTCCCATTTTTCTCTTCTAGTCAGGAATATATATATATATATATATATATATATATATATATATTTGCTTGTTGAGTTAGTTTGAGAGCTCTTACAGGAAAATTCAAAAAAGCTAGGGAGGCTGAAATGATATAGATATGAAGAGCTTAGGGAGGAGACAAAAGCTGAATGTGGGCTTGAAGGATATTTTGAGGTGGGAACTTAAGAGTTGGGAAGGAAAGAGGATTTAGTTAAGCCTGGGTACATGGGGAAAAAATGGGAGTAAGTGATGGGAAGACACGTTTTAGGAAGTTTAGCTGTTTGGGGGTTTTCTCTTTTGGTGTTTTTATGAAAGACTGTTGTAAAGTTTTAACTAATTTTACAGTTACAGTTGGCCCTCCATATTCATGTGTTCCACATCCTCAGATCCAACTAACCACAGATTGAAAACACTTGAAAAAAATACAATGGCTTACTGAACATGTACAGATCTTTTTCTTGTCATTATTCCCCAACAATGCAGTATAACAACTATTTACATAGTACTTACATTATATTAGATATTACAAGTCATCTAGGGTGATTTAAAGTGTATAAGGGATGTTTATTGCAGCATTATTTAAAATAGCTAAGACATGGAATCAAACTAAGTGCCTGTAACAGATGAATGTATAAACAAAATTTATACATATATATGCATTATATATGCAAATATATATTTTATTTTATTTTATTTATTTATTTATTTTTTGCGGTACCGGGGATTGAACCCAGGAGTGTTCTACCTCCGTGCTACACCCCCGGCCCTATTTTTTATACTTTATTTTGAAACCAGGTCTCACGAAGTTGCTGAGGGCCTCACTAAGTAGAGAGAGAGAGACAGGGAGAGAGAGAAAGAGAGAGAGAGAGAGAGAGAGAGAGAGGGCTGAGGCTGGCCGCGAACCCGGATCCTCCGGTCTCCGCCTCCCAAAGTACTGGGATTACAAGCGTGTGCCACCATGCCAGGCTGCAAATATATATTTTAAAAATAATATATAAACACATATTTTATATATATAATGGAATACTATTTAGCCACAAAAAGGATGAAATCCTGTCATTTGCACCAACATGCATGGATAAACCTGGATGAGATTATGTTAAGTGAAATAAGCCAGGCACAAACACACAAATACCACATGATCCCACTCATTTGTGAAATCTAAAATAGTCGATTTCATAAAAGTTGAGAGTAGAATCATGGTCCCTAGAAAACAGGGAGAGCAAGGGTGACCAAAAGATGGGGAGATATTCCCAGGTACAGGATTACAATTAGATAGGAAGAATAATTTCTGGTTTTCTGTTTCATACTAAGATGACTATAATTAACATAATAGCGTATATTTAAAAATAACTAGAAGAGAGGCTTTTGAATGTTCTTACCACAGAGAAGTGATAAAAATTTGAGGCAATGAATAGGTGAAAACCCCTGATTTTATCATTCCACAATGTATACAGGTTTTGAAACACACACTGTACCCCATAAATATGTATGATTATTATGTGTCAATTAAAGCGACAACAATAAAAACCTTAAAAAATAAAGCATATGAAAGAATGCACACGGGCCACATACAAATACTACGCAGTTTTACATAAGGAACTTGAATATCCCTGGATTTTGGTATCTGTGGGGGGTCCCGGAAGCAATGCCTCTCGATGCTGTATTTGGGTCTGAGCTGATGTTTCTTTGATGAAACAATGAATCAGATGATGCTATGTGCCCCCTGGGCTCTACATGAGTTATATAAGCTGAGGCTGAAGGTGGAAAAATGCAGGCAGAACCAGGCAGCAAGCAGTCACACAGTATGGCTGAAAACAAAGCCCTTTGTGGGAGAGTACTGGATGGACCTTTGGGTTATTCCATGCAGCGGAAGACCTAGAAGTCAATGTGTCCTCGGTCAAGACAGAGCCTCTAAAGTTTCTGAGTATGGTGGCTCAGTATCAGAGATGTGTTTTAAGAAAAAGACATTGATAGCAGGATCGGTGGGGAGGGGGATAATGGAGTAAGAGATATTGATTAGAGAGTTGTTGCAAAATCTGACGGTGAATAACAGATTTGGGAGATTTTTCATGGAATTGATTTGCTTATGTGCATCTGCCAAGGGCTTGCATTTTATCCAGACTTAGCCTTAGCCAGAGCTGCGAGATGACAATGTGCTCACCAACCTCATTACTGTTTTTTATTTCTATTATTTAAGAGTGACGGAGGACTTGCCAGTGCTCAGGGAGGATCTGGAGTACAATGCAATAGAGCAAGTTTTTATTGAGCCCCCACCAGGTGGCTGGCACGAGGGCCTTGAGCTCTGGGCTTACCATATAATTAGAGTTACCAGATCAACACACAAGCCAGCCCCCCAGTGCAGAGGGAGACAGAGGGCTGTAACTTAATGAGAGGCAGATGTCAACGGGGAGCAGATGTTTGCAGCTCTTCAGTTATATCAAATTAATCATCTTCTGACTTCAAGGTGCTTCTTGGAGTCCAGGAAATTTCCCTGTAATAAATTGCTCCTGGGATTGATTTTTAAAGTGAGAATGTATATACTGCTGTCTCGAATGCTTCGGAGCCGTTCTACCCAGAAGCAGAACAAATCTAGGTAGAAGTGGAAAGACCAAATCTAAGCTCCTAGATGGATTCTAAAAAACCAGAAGGGCTGACATCTTATTAAGAGAGCCAGCTGCTGCCACCGCTCCACCAGTCCGTCCGTCCATCCACCTTTTCACGTATTTAGTAAATAACTTTTACAGACACCCTATGTACTGAAGCTACTATAGTGAGCGAAAACCCAGCGGCTGACCTCATGGAGCTTACCACACATGAAACAGGTTGCGTTGGGACAAGAAGTGTTTCAGATTTTGGAATATTTACATGTATCTATTGAGGTATCATGGGGATGGGACTCAAGCCTTCAGATGAAATTCATGTATGCCTTTATACACATTGCCTGAAGATAATTTCATACAATCTTTAATAATTTCGTGCACAAAACAAAATCTCATGATGTAGAATTTTTCACTTGTGGCAAATGTTGGCATCCCCAAATTTTTGGATCTGGGGGGGGCATTTCAGATTTCGGATTTTTGGATTAAGAATTCTCAACCTATACTCAATAATCCCTGAAATACATCTAAAACTACAAATGTGGTGAGTGCTATGAAAGCGAGTCCTGTGGCTCTTGAAGAGAGTTAATGTGGGGATTTAAGTCTGAGAGAGCAGAGAAGTCTTCCCTGAGCAACGGGCAATAACAGAGCTCTTGCTTCTCCTCCCCTTCCTTTTCCTGCCTCTCTCCCTCCCCTCCCATCTCCCCTTCCTCCTTCATTCCCTTCCCTTCCTGCCAGGTCACATTCTGTCCTCCTGCTTTCTCTTTGGTTTCCTCCCTTCTCTTTCCCTCCCACCCTCCCTCCCTGCTTCTTTCCCTCTATCTTTTTCTTTCCTTTCCTTTCTTCCCTCTCTTCCCATCAGCCTCTTTTCCTCCCTTTTCTGCACATTTCTTCTACATTTTCTCAAACAGTTGTTGAAAATTTGTAGGGACCCAAGCCCTGCACAGGTCTGGAAGGAGGTAGAGGGACTGGTGTACACACAAAGATGAACAGGAAGCTCTGTTTAAAGTGTCCAGAGATAGCCAGGTGTGGTGGTGCATGCCTGTAATCCCAGTACTTGGGAGGCTGAGATGGTAGGATTGCAGAATAGCCTCAGCAATTTAGTGAGACTCTCAGCAACCTAGTGAGACCTTGTTTCAAAATAAAAAAGGGGCTGGGGGTATAGCTCAGAGGTAGAATGCCCCTGGGTTCAATCCCCAGTAAAACGCGTACATACACACACACACACACACACACCACAGTGTCCAGAGATGATGCACAATTATTTGGGATTCAGAACAATGTGTGTTATGGTGGAGGTAAGGACAGGGTTTCTGGGAGTCCACAAGAGGGACGTTAGACATTGGCTGGTGTGCTGGGCAGGAACAGGTGCCAGGCAAGAACATGGTTCTTGAAATGGTTGCCTTTTGAGATAAGTCTTAGAGCCAGCTAGGAGTCAGAGGAAAAACAGAGGGATGACTTTGCAGTCAGAGGAAGGCTCCCATGTTCAAAATACGAGGGGGAGTGGGATAGAGTGTTACATCCTGGGAAGATAAGACATTCAGTATGACTGGGGTGAAACTTGTGAGCTGGGAAGATCCAGAAGATGATAGGCTGGAGCGCTGGTAGGAGCCAGATGGGGGACTGTGCAGATTTGTCCTGTGTTCAGTGGGGAGTCATTGTAGACTTCAAGAAGAGAGTCACATAATCCAACCTGCCATATCAGACTGGAGTGTCCCAGCAAACAAGGAATCATATATCCTCCCATTGTTTCAGGCTGTGAGGTCCCTGGAAGGGTCTGGAGAGGGCTTTGATGGCTCAGACGCAGGAACAAGATGAAATCTCAAGTTGTCTGGCTCTGGCAGTGTTACAGCAGCCTCTGCTATAAGACCCCAAATGGAAATGAGTAAACACTAGAGCAACATCTTGATTGTTGGGACTTTTTCGTTACTGGGGTGATGATAAGGTAAACCAATTCCTTTTGTTTTAAAGGGGGAAAGTGCTGCTGCCTGTCAGGGCAGGAACATAAAAGAAGCTTATAAAGGATGAAAGGTCAGAAAACATTCATTATTCTAAACCAGGGTTTCTCAATCTTGGCGCTATTGATATGTGGGCTGAATAATTCTTTGTTGGGAGGGGCTGTCTTGCAATTTACGATGTTAACAGCTTCCCTGGTCTCTATCCATTGGATGCCAGTAAAAAGCCCCTTCCTGGTTATAACAATAAAAAAAAAATGTAAGGTAAACTGTTCCCTGTTTGAGAACCCTGGTTCTAAACTGTGTGGTTGGAAGTATTGTCGACATGAACAAAATGGAGATGAGATTTAGCCAAGGTGTGCTCTGCAAACCCTTCCCATGTCGAGAGGCGTGTAGGGAGGCGCTGGTGGCATCTGATAAGTGAATTCCGGTGTTGCCTCCAGAAGCCTGACATCTCTGCACTCTCAGGCCCCTGCTAATTATTAGACCGCCCCTTCCTTTCTTTCATCTCCAAATGCCTCTAATGTGTTATCATGGCACAGATCCTACTTTCTCTCCAATTACACGATCAGATGGACCTTTTTCAATTTGGCTTTCAAAGCTGGTTGCTCCTCGGAGACAGCTTTGCTAAAAGCATTTAATGATCCTCAAGGTAGCCAAGCCTTAGAGGTGCACATCTGAGGCATTTGGAGGGATGGGGAAGCTGTCTGGAGCTCTGTCTACCTTCCAGGGTGGCTGCTTCTTCCGTTTCTCTGTCCTCCCAGAGCAAGTCCTGCAGGCTTATTTAGATGTTGCATTTCAAATTCTTGTTTCATAGGATGCCAGCTGCAACAATTTCAGATGTTCCCAGGCAATGCATGGGGCTGTTTCTTCCCACTAAGGTCTTCTGCGCTGTAGTATAGCCTCAGTATTAAAATTAGGATGTCTCAGAGTCTCCATTTGGCTGAAAACTAGACTTCAAGACCCCCCGAGAACAAGAATTCTGCCATATTTCTCTTTGATTTCCCAATGCTTATATCTTTTCATATGTCTCAAGGATGCTGAGAACCACTCCCCACAACGGGGTACTTACAGTGGACATCTTCCAGAACACACAGGAGCCTCAGCCCTGTACATCTGGTAGCAAAGTGGGGTGTCATGCCACTTGGAGCCTGCGTTATGGTTGCGAACCTACATTTTACCTAGCACCTTCTGCTGGGAGATTGTATGCTATATTTAACAGCATCTCTCTTTATTTTTTCACCCCAACATGGCTCTTTAACAAGGTCATATCATTATCAGTTATTTAATATTTCTAAAATTAGAAATTATATCACCAGTGTGACAGCTCAAGCTTGGGGCCCGATTCTTGGAGCCTTCTCGCACCGGGGCTATTGATATAGTCTCATGGTGAATCTTCCTGTTCCTTCTTTTTCTAGTTTACAGTTAGCTTCAAAATTCAGCCAGGCTATACTTTTTATTGTCTTTTGGTCAGGATTTTTACTTACTTAAGGAATCGCAATAACTACGTTTAAGCCAGACGATGGGGGTTTAGTCAACACCCTGTGCTCAGTGACCTGCTAGTGACCAACTAGCTCGAATAGCTCTCTGATCGGCTGAAGGAAAAAGACAAGATGTGACGGGGGTACATAATGGGCTGTCCCAAATCTGCCCTCCCCGCTGCTCCCCAGTACATCAACCACAAGTTCTGGGGATAATTAAAGGGGGGGGGTGAAGTAAAAACCAAACAGAGACGACGTGCACCATTGTTTAACAGATGCCTTTCCATTATCTTCAGTGTGCTGGTCCCTGTGCTAAGGGACAGAGACAGCATCTTATGTAACTCTGTCCTCCCATCCCCATACTCATAGGTCACATGAAAAGGAGAGAATGGAGACTGGGAACAAATGCTAGAGCGTGATTTAAGCCCATCTGAAAGGTGCCTTCTTTGCACTTAAAGAATTTTGACTATCTCACCTCATCTATGCCGTATGGGGACTATTAGCATTCCCATTTTGAAGAGGAGAAAACTGAGGCTCAGACAGGCTAAGTAATGTGCTCAAGGTTACTTTTCTGATAGAGCCAGGTCTAGAACCCAGGTCTTCTGACTCCAAGTTTAGTGTTTCCTTTGACTTTTTTTTTTTTTTTGCGGTACCGGGGATTGAACCCAGGGGCATTTTACCTCCGAGCTATACCCCCGGCCCTATTTTTTATACTTTATTTTGAAACCGGGTCTCACGAAGTTGCGGAGGGCCTCACTAAGTAGCTGAGGCTGGCCGCGAACCTGGATCCTCCGGTCTCCGCCTCCCAAGTACTGGGATTACAAGTGTGCACCACCACGCCTGGCTTTCCTTTGACTTTTTTTTTTTTTTAAAGTCCAGATTCCCTCCTGTGCCTAACCTCCCTCTTCACCTAACAAATCCTCAGTGATCTCTCAGCATTGATGTCCTGGTAGTGTCTTTTGGTCCTTGCGCCATGTCTAAAGACAATATTTACTCCTTCTCCCACGGGGCTCCTTTCTGGCAGAAGGACTGCTCATTAGGCATGCTGGAAAGAGATCTCCTGTACACCTTCAAGGACAGCCTTAAAACAGGAGCTTGAGGACAGTTATTGATCAGCCTGTTTCCATTTCCCACTGCGGAGCTCCATTCTCTAACACCCGCAAAGGGCTTTGTGCCCATAAATCAGTTCCTTGTAATCACAATTAATAGGGTGCCTTACAGAGGGTGGTTTCTCCTTTTTCAAAGAACCTGGATAAGTGGGTCATAGAGATGAACAGAACTGAAAAAACAGGGGGAGACTCCCATAGACAAAAATACATTGTCATTTTTTTAAAAAAAATTCTTCTGAGGAAAAATGAGATTTGCTAGTCCCCAAATGGCTTTATTTGCACTAGGAAATAAATGCAAAAAGAAGTGTATAACATCTACACATTGTTTAACCCAAGTCACAGAAGGAAGGATATATGAAAAGCTTATCATGCCTAGAACATGGTAGGAACTCAGTAAATATTCGTTTTACAGTGAATGAATAAATACACTACTACATAATCCACTCAGGGTGGAAAACCTTAGTGGCTCAACCAGGTATTTTGACTATCATGCAAAAAAAAAGATGTCCTCACTGTGAACCCCTAGTGGAACTGGCCCAGTGGTGAGTGTATGCTTGGGACAATTAGAGATTAAGTTGGATTTTAGACTGGGCACATGTACCAGTTGGTGCATATGACCTTCAATTACTATGTGGAGCAGTGAGAAAAAAAATCCCACCGATTCAGACTCAGAAGATGTGGGTTAAAGTCCCATTTCTGCAGCTTTGTAGCTGTGAGATTTGGAGCTAATGGTATAACCTTTCTGAGTCCCAATTTCCATATCTTAAAATGGAGATAACAGCAACTGAGAATTGGGGTGTTGCTTAGTGAGTGTGCCAACAATGTCTGTGGAAGGGCGCTGTCTGTCACACACTGGGATGCAAATGCGAGCTGTGAGTCCTGTTAGTAGTCCCTAGTCTCCTCGCTAATGTTGAATGAGCAGAATGAATGGCCAGCTTTTTGATTATGGTGTTAGTAATCATGAATATTAATTAATTTGAAATGGCCACAGTCATTGTTCAGATCTGTCACCTATCAACGCTGGAGGAAAACCTCCCTGACTGTCATTGGAAGAACAAGGAAAGTGTGGGTTCTAGTCATCTCCTAGGATCCTCATGGTTAGTCTGGAATCGGCCCTGGCCAACAGCATGTAAGGGTCAGGCTCTGATGGGATCCCCTTGATATGCTGTGATCTGAGAATATGGGTCAGCTGACTACATGGAAGCCAAACCAGAGTTGTGTGCTTGAGCTGCAGTTGCCTGTGTGTGCAAATTCTTTTCTACCGCCGAGTCCAAAATCAGAGATGGAATGCATGCTTATGACCTTAACAGAACTCTATGTGCAGAAGGGCAGTCAGATAGTGAGGACGAGCTTCCATCCTCCCTGGATTGGTTTTAATATGCTTCTTTCCCAGAAGATGTGGGGGGTTAAGAACTCTGTCCTGAAAACTAACATAGGACCAGGCTAGACAAAGAGCGAAGACAGAGGGCTGGAAGTGGAGCTCAGTTGCCTATTATGAAAAAGGCCCCAGTACTGCAGAGCAAGAGAGATTCCTTCCTTTCTTCCTTCCTTCCTTCCTTCCTTCCTTCCTTCCTTCCTTCCTTCCTTCCTTCCTTCCATACTAAGGATTGAACCCAGGGGCATTCTACCTCTGAGCTATGCCTCAGTCCTATTTATGTTTTATTTTGAAACAGGGTCTCACTAAGTTGTGTAGGGACTTAGTAAGTTGCTGAGGCTGTCTTCAAACCTGTGATCTCGCTGTCTCAGACTCCCAAGAACTGAGATTACAAGCACTTGCCACCATGTCCGGCTCCCTCATTTTTGAACTTTAGGAAATCAGACATCGAAATGGAATAAGAACTTAAACATATTCAAGCTCTAAGTCCACTTCTTCATTCTATCAATAAAGCTATTTATTTTTTATTTTTGCTGTGCTGGAAATAGAACCCAGGGCCCCCGTGCTTGTTTTGCAAGGGCTCTACTACTGAGATACTAGCAAGTTAATCTTTAATCTCTTTGTACCACTCTTTTCTTCCCTAGAAGCTTTATCTTTGCCACTATTTCAGTAATTTGTATCCCTGCTCGCTCTGCTCCACTTGATCAAACTAACCTGGATAATTCACAAGCTATTAAGAGAACACACCATTTCCTGGGGGAGCCATTTATTCCCATCATCACTTATAATAGAAAGTCCTTTTCTGGGCTTGATGCTAATGACTTCTCAATCCAGATGAGGTGCATTTTCTCCAATTGTTGGTTATTCTCCAGCTATCACTTGCAGTCCTGTGAAAGTAGGGGTGGGATATCCTTCATGGACCCATTTTGTGATCTATTTTTATTATTGTCAGCAATGTGGATAGGACAATAGAAGTGAATGTGTGTGGGATAATCAGTTTTATTGGTGATTAGACAAAGAAAACATGAAGTGTATCTATTTTCCTTCTTGTTCCTAACTCAGAATGGGTTTATAAACAAGCAATAGAAAGTATTACACTGGACTTTATTACTTTACAATTCAAGTCTAAGTTTGAAAATGGAGATTTCTCCTAGGCACATAGAGAAATATTTTCTAACTCCCTGAGTGTTTAGAATTGAATTTGTTAGACCCATTATATGCTAGTTGTCCCCCAGTAGACTCAAATTGTTTCTGCCATCTCAGTTTAAAATTCCAGAGTTATCATCAACTCCAGCTTTCTCCTTTATATACAGTGTCTCATTCCTCCAAATCAGTTCCTTTTTTTTGTGGTACTAGAGATTAAACACAGGGGCATTCTACCTCCAAGCTACACATCCAATCCTTCTTTTATTTTTTGTTTTGAAACAGGGTCTCACTAGACTTCTGAGAGCCTTGCTACATTGCTGAAGCGGTTCTTAAACTCATGTTCCTCCTGTCTCAGCCTCCCAAGCACACAGACGTGTGCCACCACACCCAGCTCCATATTGGTTCTTGTGGTTATTAAATTTTTTGCATTCCAACTTCTACCCACTTAGGGGAAGCCATCAGTGCCTTACACTGAAGCAAGTGAAACAGACTCTCTACAGGTCCCAAGCTTTCTTGCTCTAATCAGCCCTGCACCTTGCTTTGAGATCCAGCTTCTGAAAGCAACACTTTGCTCATGTCATTCCCTACTCCACACCAGCACTGACTTACCATTTCTAGTAAATAAAGGCCAGACCTGTCAGTGTGAGATTTGAAGTCATACATAACTTGTCCCAGCCTACTCATACTTTTCCAAAACTTCCCTGTATTCCTCTAACACACAACCACAATGATTCATTCATTCCCTAAAATAGCCTTGTATTTTTTTTTATCCAGTTTTGCTTTATTCTCTCTTTCTTGGATTCTACTCCCCTACATCCTATGTACTTTGAAATGTCTTTTTATTAATTAATTTTTAATAATTGATACAGAGCAATGCATTATAGTCAAATGAATATCTATTGTATCTCCTTATTAGACAATTAGATTGTAAAGGACAAAGTTATGGCCTTATATATCTTTACACTTCCTGCAATTCTTAATATAATGCCTTGTACAGAATACACTTTCAGTAAGTATATTTACTGACTGAATGAGTGTGCAAACAAAGATGGAATCAACATGTTGTTTAAACTCTGAATTACACCATATTCTGGACTATAAGGAATGAAGACCTTTGGAAACCCAACGAATGCTTTCAGAGCATAATAGAATTGGGAATTCTAAACTATTTTCAGTCTCATCAAAGCCCTAGTTCCCTACTGTTCTCTTGCTTCATCCTTTCCTCATTTTCATTTCTTCAGAACTTTAGCCTTCACTGTCCCATAAATATAGCATGCTGAAAAGAAAAAAATGCATTAAAAGATATGTAGCAATTAAATCCCCTATCCATATCTCTGCCAAGCTGTCTCCACTATTCAAACACAGCATATAAATAAAGACAATTCTTTATGATCAAATCATGGGCAAAACCATGCCATGGGTCACTGTAGCCAAAGCTATCATTGGAAAAAGTCAGAAGTCTCTTGGAAACCTCATCATCATAGATCCTTTTAAACAGACATCCTCTTATTCTAGAGAACTGGCCTCCTCATTTGGAAGAGTGCATGATGCTATGACGAGATTCCAATAGTTACTGACACATGTGTAAGCATATGTACACGTGCATATTGTGTGTGAAAGCATGTCTATTTGCACTCATAGGTTGGTATTACCCAAAAGTTCCAAGGTCTTTTGAGTCACAAAGAAAGTGAAACCTCTATTTCTGCTTAAAGGAAGGGTTCAAGTCCAAAAACTCAGAGGTTTGATTTGGATAGGCACCCAGAAGTCAGGATGACTATCTGATGCTCTTGCATCCGCAAATTTGGGCTGGATCAACTGAGGACAGGCATTGTCATGACATTTCCAGTACTCTTTACTGCCATTCAGGCCAGAACAGAGCATCTCCTTTGCCATAATACATTAAGATTTGGGGAACTGGAAGAACTGCAGGAAGAGAGAGAGAGAGAGAGAGAGAGGAGAGAGGAGAGAGGAGAGAGGAGAGAGGAGAGAGGAGAGAGGAGAGAGGAGAGAGGAGAGAGAGGAGACAGGGAGAGATTGGTCTGATTTCTCTAAGAACTACCATTCTTTCATTGCCTCCAAAGTCCTGATTACATATTTATACTGCTAATAGCTGGGTCAGGATATGACACACAAATGTTATGAATTAATAATGGGCAACTTTACAATAGATTCATAGATCCACAGAACTTGAGAGCTAATGGGGACCTTGGGAACCTTCTGGTCAAATCATCTTTTTACACAGATTATAAAACTGAGGCTTGAAGAAATGGTTTGCCAAGGACTCAGAGAGTAGAACTGGGATTCATTCCAGAGACCTGACATTTAGTCAACGTGCTTGTTCTAAATTATCACCCAGTCGGTCCTACTGTCGCACATCTAGATGGATTGAATGGACTGAGATCAGACTGCAGCTGAATTTTACTGTAATTCTCATTTTTATTTAAATTGATGTGACTTTTGCCAATTCCTTTGTAGAATTCAGGGCTTAAAACAAGACATGGACTAATGACTATGGGATCCATCAGCAGGGGGCAGTAGGGCAATCACTGGCATTCATTTGCTTGGAGGGAGCATGATTGCATGTTCTGAGCCAGGAGAGGAAATGCTTTCCTTCCTGGTAGAAGATGGCTACCAAAGTTTCTAGGCGAATGGTTAATCAATTTAATCAGAATCAAATTTAAGGAAGCATACATTATGAGCCAGAAAATCAACCAACAAGGCAATAAAGGAAATGGGCCATGGTGCCAAGAACCTTTAACCAAACAAGGGCAGGAAAGACAGGGAGTCTATAGAGATCAATCCCAAAGCAGGAAGAGAATTGCAATCAAGAAAGCTGGCCAAAGGATACCAAAGGGCAAGTTGCGTTTGCACACAAACTTGTGGTTACAGCCATATTTCAAATCTCCTTCTTGCTTTGCATTTTTGGTTTCTAACTATTTCAGAAACCTCCTGATGGAAGCAATTTTATGTGTTTGTGAAACTCCATTTTCTAATTTATTGATGCAGTATATCTTCCAAGTCTTACTACCCAGTAAAATCAGATTTATGCACAAGAATATTAGTGAAGTTTCAGTTGATCATGGTGGGATTACAGAAAGAACAAATTTAAAACACTCCTCAGCAAGTGTTTTGAACTCCATCCAAAATGAAGCCTCCTAAACTATAGACCTTCCACAAGAAGGAAATCAAGATTATTTACTTCAGTCTTTTCCTTTCAGATAAGTGAGGCATTTTTATCTCCCTCCACTTGTATTTTTCAATTTGAGAGTTATAGCAAATATAATAGATGATTGATTCAATAACTTCTCTGTCCATCTTAAATTATGGACAGAAAAGTTAACTTACCCAAAGATGGAGTAGTAACATCCCCTGACCAATAGTCAAGGTTCTAATATGTTGTATAATTTTACTATAGGATGACAAACTATGAATTAAGTAATCTACTTTTCATCTAGTTAGGAAGTAGACACATATTTATAGAAAAGGGGGAAAATTTTACTAATTATAGTCTTAAAAGTTTGTTTCTGACAAGAATCTAAAACAAAAAGATTATTAGAGAGATGGATTATGAACCTTAGGGACCAGAATGGCCCACTGAGAGAAGTGGTTATGCTGAATTTCTTTTTCAACAAGATTGCAAAACTAGTCAATAGGGAAGTGCTATAGATAAAGTATATCTGAATTTAATTTTTCTAATGTGTTTGTACTTGATTAGTGACTAAGAGTCTTAGAGATGGTAGAAAGGATAGCATAATTTCATTCCAGGATCTTATAGATATTATGGTGACTAATGTTACAATTAAATAGATAACTATAGAATAGCCACACTCAGAAAGAACTGATTAATGGATGTATGTATGTAGCATCCTATATGATGCCCTTCTTAGTAGTTTCAGATTAATATTTTATGTTAGAAGACTCTTCTTTATTATTATTATTATTATCATTTTTTATTTTAATTTTTTGCAGAGCTAGGGATTGAACCCAGGGAGAAGACTTTTCCAAGCACTATTACACATGGTAATTTGGGAATGGTCTCCAATACAACAGCAAGAGAATCAGTAATTGAGATCTCCCAAATCTGAAACTGTAGAGAACATATTGGAAAAATGTAGTAGACATAGACATAGAGTACATGTAAATATATTAGTGATAGATGGGGAAAATATTGAAGGTAGAAGGTGGGAATTATATGGCTGAAATAGCACATAGCAGCTCATAATGGCTGATTTATATGTCAACTTGACTGGAATATGGAGAACCCAGATCTTTTTAAAAGCTTTATTTTGGGTGTTTCTGGATGGGATAAACATTTGAATCAGTAGACTAAGTCAAGCAAATTGCACTCTCCAATATGGTTGCCTCATCCAATCTGCTGATGGCTCGAATAGAAGACAAGACTGAGTAAGGAATCATTTTTCCCTCTCTTTCTGTCTTCAGAGCTGGGAAGTCATTCTTTTCCTACTTTTAGACACAGACTCAGACTGGAACATGCACCAATGGCTCTCCCGGTTCTCTGCTTTGGACAGGAACTTACATCATTGACTCTCTTGTTTCTCAGGCCTTTGGACTCAGATTGGAACTAAGCCACTGGCTTTTCTTGGTATGGACTTCTCACCTCTATAATCATATAAACATATTTTTTACAATAAATCAAATTTTGACTCTGCCTCTGACTCTGTGTGTGTGTGTGTCTACACATACACACACAGACACAAACACACACACTATTGATTTTGTTTTTCTGCAGAGCCCTAAATAATATGCTCTTCTTTCCCCTAAAAAAGAGGGCGGTACTGTTAAACTTAGTATAAGAGAGTCATATGAGGATCAAAACATTAAGATTAATTTTGGGTCCAGAACGAGCAAGGCATTATCTTATTCCTTACTCTGTCTGATCAGATTATACCTAGAGTATCATGTTCAGTTTTGGTAACTCCGGTATGGGAGGGAAAGGGTCAAAAGGGAGGAAGTCCAGAAGAAGAGGACCAGGGTGGATGACATATCTAAAGTGAAGGCAATGAAAAATAATCAAAAGAACTGAGGGTGGTACACTTGGAGAAGATTTCAGGGAGGGATGCAACAGCTTACCAAGAAGAGAATGATGCTCATTCAGGATAACTCTGCATTATCAGTAAAATAGAGTAGATGTTCACAGAGAAGAGTTCAACCTAACCTAAGGAAGAACTTTCTAAATATGAGCTGGGGCCAAATGTGGTGCTGCATGCTTGTAATCTCAGTACTTGGGGGCTAAGACAGGAGGATCACAGGTTCAAGGCCAGCCTTGGCAACTTAGTAAGATCCTGTTTCAAAATAAAACATACAGTCGGTCTGGGGGTAAAAGCTCAGGGGTGGAATGCCCTTGTGTTCAATCCCTAGTAACACACACACACACACACACACACACACACACACACACACACACACGATGGGCTGGGCTGAAGTGAGAGTATGTCTCCTTATGAGTCCATGTGATGCCATGTACTGCAGGGGTTGAGGATTTTCTGAGTCAGGGTGAGACTAGCATCAATTGCCTTAAAGATGTTTCTAATGCTTTTTAATCTATGAAATTGCTTTTTGTAGGGAAAGAGATTGTTCTCCAGCCAAGCAAATAGTGTGATGTGATGGAATACTTACCCTATTTAATAAAGGACACTTTCCGAGGTTTAACTTACCCATTTTTTTTCAAGTAGGTATCCCACGAACCTTATTATATTAAACCTTTTTAGTTACATTAGCCTCCATTGGCTACTTTAGTTTGAATACCTACATATTTTTAAAGTAATATAATGGATTAAAATATTTTATAATCCACGTTTTCCATGAATTCCAACAGATTTTTTAAATCATCCTGGATGACTCACACTGTTCTGAACATGCAAATGATATATACTAGACAAATACAATAATAATGACTTACCTTGGTTGAAAGTGTTATGTAGTGGGCATGGTTTTAAGTGTGAATTCATTCATGTAAGTATTAATTTCCTCAGTCTTCACAGCAACTATATGAAGTAATTACAATTTTATTCCCATTTTAGATGAAGAAACTAAGCTCCCAAGAAGTTATGTGACTTGGTCTGGGACATATTGTTAGTAAGAAGTGAAGCTAAGATTCTGGCTCCCAAGTCTGTATTCTCATTACTGTATTATTTCCGTTCAACAACTTTCAGATTTTACAACATCCCAATTAGAAGGAGAAGTAAACCTTAGAATTCTTGTACATGGTCCTGTACATCCTACTCTAGGATAGCCTCATAAAAAAGCACCTAGCTATTCTATGCTGCAGGAGACAAATAGTTTCACAGCATCAGTTCAGACTTCCATAGAGACGAGTAGGCAGGTTGAACATATTTGTGATCTAGTAATTAGTTGATGTTTCATTCTAAGTCATTACTACAGGATGTTGTTTGTGCAACCTGCAATGTGAGCTTCTTACTAGTTCGAATTTAATATTGTCACGGATTGGAACTCATCTAAGATGTATCTACTCTGTGAAATTTGACTTCATAAACCTAAATTCAGGTCCTCACTCTGCCTCTTACAGGGATATGGATTGGGACACATGACTATAGACCATGTGATTACTTCCTTCTTATGAAATGGATATTCCTAATACCTACTTTGCAGAGTTGTTGTGAAGATTAAAAGATATATTATGTATAATCTCCCTTGTAAAGGCCTGGCACATAAAATAAATATTCTGGAATTAGGGGTTCTTTTTCTCTCATTTGACAAATACTATATGATCTATTTAAAAATTTTAATATTGCTGGTTGAGAGAAAAGTTATTCCTTGTAATCCGATTTTGTTTAAAGATAAAGAGATTCACATTGAGAATGGCTTCTAAGTAGTTCCTCATGTTTAAGTAACCGTCTTATGCCTGCAGTGGGAGCCACATTCCCATGCGGTATGTAACAGGGTATTTTTCATGTTGCTCAAAAACATCCCATCGTATCTTAAATTTCCCCGTTATTAATGTCAGTGATATGGTTGTGTTTGAGGCATGGCCACTATGTTAAATGCACCTTCCATGAGGAGTCTAGCAGTTACACAAATACAGAGACCATTTATTGTGTTCTTGCCTCAGAGAAATAAGACGGTCTTATCGTCCAGGCAAAAAGCTCTGGAATACAACATAAACATGGAGAATAAAAAGGGCAGGGGAAAGGAAGTCTTTCTACCTAACCACAAATTCAAGCATTCAAGAAAAGACCTGCACAAATGAACAGGTTTGTGAGTTGTGGGTGGACCTTTTCCTATAACTTCTTACTTCTTTAGACTGCCACAAATAGATTTTTTTTTCTCCCTGAGGCAACTAGGTTCATGGTCAATTCTTTGCATCTCTTGACCTTTTTGACAAGAAGAAAATATTTTGATTAGGTAGTTTACTAATATTTTTCCTTTTTAAAAATATATTATCTTAATATATTATGCTGAGAATTAGAAAAATTAAAAGAAAAAGGTGAAAATGATTTGCAATCCGCTATGCAGAGATTATCTCTAACATTTTTTTTTTGATGGTGTTGGGCATCAAACTCAGGGCCTTACACATGCTATGCAAGTACTTGAGTTATATCCCCAGCCCTTCATTAACATTTGAAAGGATTGTCTGAACTTTTTTCTAATGTTTGTATGTGTGGTACCTAACGGAGTTTTATTATAGGTACAATTTTATATATTGCTTTAACAATAACTTAATAATACACTGGGAATATTTTCTTGTTTTAAAAAGGGAAGTGAGTACAACCTCTCTGGGAAAGGATATGACAGGCAGTTAATAACTACACTGTACACACCTACCGTATGACTCAACAACTCCATCCTAGATATAACACCCGAGAGGAAGTACGACATTTGCTCAGAAAATTTCTTGTACAAGAATGTTCATTTATGCTTCCTGGGTTTTCATCCTGGTTTTGCCATTTATTACCTGTCTGACCTTCGCTTACATACTTCTCTGTACCTCACTTTCCTTATTTGTAAAATGAGATTAATAAAAGTCACCAAACTTACAGAGTTATGGTGAGTATTAAATGAGTTAGTACATGCAAAGCTCTTAGAACAATGCCTAGAAGACGACAGTAAGTCCTCAATAAACAATGCTGAGAAGATAGTAAGTCCTTGATAAATGTCAGCTGTTATTAATATTCACATATCCATAGCAATTATTTTCTTTACAGAAATTGCTCTGAGATAAAAATAACCATACTTTTCAATGGGTTCTAGGCACTACATGTCAATGAACTTGCCTCAGAAACATAGAACACGTAGTATTCATCTCTTGGGGCTCATTCCAAGTGCTCTCTGTGATGTCTGATAAATTGTAGGTGCTCACTGAATGTTTAATGAACCAACATTTGGATTGACAGCGGATAGGAAATGGAGAAAAACTTGTGACTGTGATAACAAAAATTCATCCTCCATTTTTTCTGTTTTAATGACTATGAAAGGTCTCTGATTTGACATTGGACACATACACATCTTTTTGGTGTGTATTCACGCACATGGCTTAATGGGAAGAGCAGAGGGGATGGAGTTTAATCTAGGCTCTGCTACTGAGTGGTAGTGTGGCTTTAGGCAAGTTACCTGACTTCTCTGGTCCTCAGTGTTTTCATAAGATAGGATTAACAATTCCTACCTCTTGGAGACTTATGAAAATTAAATAAGAAAAAGTAGAGCACTTTCTATAGTGTACTGATTAGTTTTAGCTCAGTCTATTTTATATTGGTGGTGAGAATCCTGGAATTTATTTTTCTGTCTGGTAAACATTAGTGAAAGTTGATTGGCATGAAGCCCTCAGAGGCAATGTAGAACTGAGGACAGAGAAGTCGTTAGAATCACATCAGTTATTGAGTATCCACATGGACAGAAAATTTGTTACATATTTGTTACATGTTTCATTTGTTCATATGAACTGAATAGAGACTTTATCCTAAATTTATGCAAAATTTCAACTCGATCCAGGAAGCTTTTCCTGAAAGGCTGCCTGAGATCCTCTGTATGATGCTTTATGTAAGAACCTGTATTTTGGTTTTACTTCTTCAGTCAGAAGGGTTGCCTCTTGTTGGCCTAGAACAGGTTATGACAGCAAATTATCTGGAGCTCATATATAGGATACACATTTTTTTTTTGGTCTTTTATTGGAAGGCAAAGACTACAGTTTATTGAGAATACCAGACACAAGATTGTTACTAGAACTGGTTGGTTACTTGGGGTGTCCAGACTTGCACAGAAGGGACCTCAGGGTCATATCTGCAGTTTTTGCATTTATTAAACATCCTTTAGGTACCCACTGGGTTCTAAGCACCATACAAGGTGCTGAAGTTGGTACCAAAGTTGAATAGAATACAAAAAGAATCTGTCCTGAAGCTCACTCTAGGGGGAAAGACAGATGCAATTTTTTTGGTATGTGGTTTTATACATATATACATTTCTGTAGTAGCAGAGATGTGTGAAAAGTGCTACGAACTGCACGCGATTAACTCATCCTAGGTGTGCAACAGAGGAGGTGGGGTGTTTAGTGGTTCCTGGAAGACAAGTAGAGGTTCACCAGAGAAATAAGAGAAGGGTGGTCATTCCTGGTGCAGAAAGAGCACTGGCCAAAGTAGCATGGGGAAGAGGCATCGGTCCAGTGGGTTGTTTGGGGCCCAGATGGCAGGAGGTGGTGAAGACTTAGGTTGGAGACTTTCTAGAAAATTAAAAAATGTTGACTTTAAATGATATAAATAAATAATAAAGGTAATGTTTAATGCAAAATCTATAAAATAGCACTAAGTAGCTTGAAGTGAAATACTAAAGTTCTAGTTCTCCTTTTCCTCAAGTCTCCAAGTCTCACTCCTAGAGAGAACATGATTGATGTTTTTATCATGGATGCTTCCATATGTTTTTTGTGTATATCCAACATGTAAGAATGCGTGTATATGTGCATGCATGCACACACTTTTATAGAAAGGAAACATATTATCAATATTGTTTAGGTGCAACTCATTTTATTTTCCATGCAAAATGACATTTTAGACATTATTTTTTCTTTTATTTATTTGTGTGTGTGTGTGTGTGTGTGTGTGTGTGACTAGAGATTGAACCCAGGGGCTTTCTACCTCTAAGCCATACCCTCAGCCCTATTTTATTATTTTATTTTGAAACAGTGTCTCACTAAGTTGCTGAAACTGGCCTTGAACCTGCAATCTTCCTGTCTCAGCCTTCCAAGTACTGGGATTATAAGTACACACCACCACACCTGGCTTATTCCATATATTTCTGTTTTATTTGAGTGGTTGTATGGTATGCCATTATAAATAAAAATGATGTTTAAGGTTTGTGTCCATTTATTTCTCTGGGAGGTTCCACTGACTTTCTTAGATCTCAAGTAATGATGGTGGTGGGATAAAGTTGGATACCACTTGAAATGCACCTTTGGATTAAAACACTCCTCTTGGAGGTGGAGGAGAGGGAGCTGTCTTTTCAGGTCTCTGCACATCTCGTCTCATCTCATGCTATCTGGTTTGGTCCTGGAGTTCTTAGGACTTTTCTGCTACTGGGGTGTCACAAAGCAGTTACATTTGGAGCTGGATCTTGCAGCTTCAGCCAGAAGGTCATGAGGCAGGAAACTGTTCTCAGAGGAATGCTGCTGAACTGGATTCAGGTAGGATGGTGGCTCTTTTCTCATTTTAATCGGTCAATCAACAAACAATTTTTAAATACCTGCAGCTGTGCTCACTAGGAAGCAGCAAGGGAAACACAATTCTGGCCTTTGAATGACTTCTAATCTGGTTAGAGAAACAAGACTCATGAAGCGGTGAGTGCTGCTAAGCTGTACTTACCAGTAAGTGCTGTTGAATTATGCCTGAATAAAGTTCTGTAGGGAGTACTCAGAAGGATGAGATGAGAGAGGGCTGGGATAATCAGGGAGGTCTCTCTGGGTAGGGCAAGGTGTGAAACAGAATTAGGAGGATGAATGGGACTCCAATCACCACGGTCCCGAATAGGGACTTTGTAGCCACAACCAATGTACAGATATACCATGCAGTCAGCAGATAGGCAGGTCCAGTCCAGTTGTTTGGTTAAGTAACAGGAAAGGTCTAAATTTTCTGTCTGTGTTCTCAGACACCGAAGCATCCTACAATTCTCCCTTGCTCATGAGTCACAGATTCTTCCTGGCAGATAAAGAAAATAATGATTACTTACTATCATGAAAAGAAGTTGCAGGGCGTTGGTATTGTTGGTGTATATGCCTCTTCTTCCTATTTTCAGGCACACCATCGCACTTATTACCGGGGTTGCTGGACACCTTTGATTCCCAGCTGCTTCCCAAACCAGAGCAAGACATTAAGGCATTATGCTTGACCTTCAGATATTTTGACTGAATTCAGAAGGTAGCCCAAGAGTTATTAAAGTAACACTGCCCAAGCTAGATAAGATGCTGACATGAACTCCGGTCCATGGAAAAACCAGGGTGCTGGTGACTTGGCAAATTCCTTTTAGCCTTACTCCAAGTGTTTTCTTGGTGCTGCATTCCTAGGGACAGCCCTAGTCCTCTACAAGGTATGCATGAGTATGCTATGGAGATTCTCCTTTTTTTTTTTTTTTTTTGGTGGTACTGGGGATAGAACCCAGAGATGTTCTACATCTGAGCTACACCCCCAGCCCTATTTTATTTTATTTTATTTTATTTTTTGTGGTACAGGGGATTGAACGCAGGGACATTCTACCTCCGCGCTACGCCCCCAGCCCTATTTTTATTTTTTATGCTTTATTTTTGAAACCGGGTCTCATGAAGTTGCGGGGGGCCTCACTGGGGGGGGGGAGAGAGAGAGAGAGAGAGAGAGGAGAGAGAGAGAGAGAGAAAGAGATATAGATCGCGTGCGCGCATGTGCGCTAAGGTTGGCTGCGAACCCGGATCCTCCGGTCTCCGCCTCCCAAAGTACTGGGATTACAAGCGTGCGCCACCACGCCTGGCTCCTATTTTATTTTTTATTTTGAAACAGAATCTCACTAAGTTGCAGAGCTCCTTGCTAAGTTGCTGAGGCTGGCTGTGAACCTGCGATCCTCCTGTCTCAGCCTTCCAAGAACTTGAATTACAGGCATGCACCACCATGCCTGATTGAGAGATTCTCCTTTTAACCAGGATTGTGGGAAACTGAGAAACTTTTAAAATTGAAGCGAGCCAAAGATGTGGGAGAAAGAATGCTGTCCTGGGAATTAGAAGACCGAATTTCTATCTTGGATGTGCCATTTAATTTGTCTTATAATCTTGGATGAATTACTTCACTCCTGTGGAAGGACCCATTTTGCAAAAGTAAGAAATATTGTTCAAGTAGGCAGAATGATGCATCTCATTCTCAAGTCCTCTCAGGAATACAAGGTTGAACAAATTCAGGTGTTCTTCCTTTTAAAATATACCTTTAATGTTGCATTGTAATTACACATTATAGTGAGGTTCAACATGATACAAACATATATGCACACAGCACTTGGTGTGCTTCCCTTCAGATCCTACCCCACTCCTAGGAAATTACAAATAAATGTGAAGGTAGTCTTGAATTCCTTCAATTTTATGCAAAATCTGGCACTTGTGTGTGTATTTCTGGGGAGAGACTCCATAGTTTTTTTTGGATTTCCAAAGATATTCATGGTTCCCCAAAACTTAATTGCCTCGGGATAACAGAAACTCAAAAGATGTTTCAAGTTTGGAAATGTTATCACTCATTGATTTTCTATCTTTTTGGTAACACTTATGGAGGGAATATTATCACAGAAAAAAATTGGCACAAATCCTTCTAAGTCACAAATTATTTACTTGAAGGCTAACTCTATATTATAGAGGAATACTTGTTACTAGAGAGTCTTGGGGGCCCTGAAGTCTTATAATTTTCATCCTATTAAGCATGGAGTTGTTTTTGTGCCTACAATGTTGTTTATTTCATTGTTATCACTGTGTACATTGTATGTGATCAGAAAATACTGCCCCTTTGGCTCAGGAATGGTCCTCAGGGTTTCCTAAGTTTTATCCCTGGTTTAAGGGGTTACATACTTCAGGGGTAAAGTCTGCTCACCACCTTATCTGACTTTCCTGTAAAAATGTCTTTTCTGAGTTGTTATTTACTCTTAACTTCCTCAGCACTGACTTTTTAGAAGGCCACTATAAGCTTGTGCATTTGAACTAAGTTTCAGTGTCTTTCATAGAAGCAAAGTGAAGGCATTGCCCAGTGTCATAACCAATGTCCCTTATATGTAGCCAATAAGCTCCACTTTTAATTTAATATCAGACAAGAAAGGGATTTTTAAAAATTCCATTTATTGGTGCATTGTAGTTATACATTTTGGTAAGTGTCAGGGTATCAGAAGCATGCATGCACACATTGCTCATTTAGCCCTCCCTCAAATCCCACCCCATTCCCTCCCCCTTCCCTCCTTTCCATGCTCAGCATAGTGATTGACTCTGATAAGTTTGTTTATATACATCATGTACATTAGTGTATTTCCCTCTGCCCCCCTCCTGTCTCCCTCAGTTAGGTTGCCTTCTTTGCTCAACTAAAGTTTTCTCCTTCTTTGTCTGGAGTCCCTTCTAAGTCCCATTCTCCCTAGCTTCCACATATTAGGGAGAACATCCAACTTTTCACTCTTTGTATTTGACTAATCTCACTTAGCATAACGTTCTCCAGTGTCCTCCATTTCCCTGCAACTGATGTAATTTTGTCCTTCTTTATGGCTGCATAAATTCCATTGTGTACATATCCCATAGTTTTGTGATCCATTCATCTGTCGATGGACACCTTGGCTGGTTCCAAAGTTTGGCAATTGTGAATTGTGCAGCTATAAACATAGATACAAATGCATTAGTCTGGTAGTTTGGTTTCAGTTCTTTTGGGTAGATGCCTAGAAGTGGTATTGCTGGGTCATAAGGTAGGTTCATTCCCATTCTTCTGAGGATCCTCCACACTGTTTTCCAAAGTGGTTGCACTAATTTGCAATCCTACCAACAGTGTATTAGAGAGTTCCTGCTTCTCCACATCCTCGCCAGCACTTGTTGTTGTTGTTTGTGTTTTTAATGATTGCCATTCTAATTGGGGTTAGGTGAAATCTAAGGGTAGTTTTGATTTGCATCTCTCTGATTGCTAATGATTTTGAACATTTTTTCATACATTTATTGGCCATTTGTATTTCTTCTTCTGTGAAGTGTCTATTTAGTTCACTTGCCCATTTTTGGATTGGATTATTTGTTTTTTTAGTGGTGATTTTTAAAAGTTCTCTGTATATTCTAGATATTAGTCCTCTATCAGAGGAGTAGCTGACAAAAATCTTCTCCCATTCTGTCGGCTCTCTGTTGAGGTTCTTGATTGTTTCCTTTGCTGCACAGAAGCTCTTTAGTTTAATGCAATCCCACGTATTGATCCTTATTTTAGCTTCCTGTGCCTTTGGGGTTTTGTTGAGGAAGTCTTTACCTGTGTCTATGTGTTGTAGTGTTGGGCCTATGCCCTCTTCGAGTAGCTGCAAGGTCTCTGGTGTGATTTCTAGGTCTTTGGTCCATCTTGAATTGACTCTTGTATAAGGTGAGAAAGTGGGGTTTATTTCTATTTTTCTGCATATGGTTAGCCAGTTTTGCCAGCACCATTTGTTGAAGAGGCTATCTTTTTTCCAGTGGGTGTTTTTAGCCCCAAGAAAGGGTTTTTGAAAGATGAACTTGAATTCTTTCTGTCAGAAATACATATTCAATTTATTTGCCTTTTTGTTTCATCTTCCAGAGCTAAAGTCAGGATTCACATGTAATTTGCAGGTGCTTATTCATGATAGATGTCTGGACACATCTATGTTTTCCTATATTTACTCCAATATTACCCTTTGTTAATTTTTTGATTAGAAAATACCACATCTAGCCGGGCACAGTGGTGCACACCTGTAATCGCAGTACTTGGGAGGCTGAAAAAGGAGGATCACAGGTTTGAGACCAGCCTCAGTAACTTAGTGAGGCCCTCAGTAACATAGTGAGGCCCTGTTTCAAAATAAAAGAATAAAAAAATAGGGTTGGGGGTGTAGCTCGAAGGTAGAATGCCCCTGGGTTCTATCCCCAGTACCACCGCCCCCCCACAAAAATACCACATCTTCATTAGAAGAAAATGGGAATCACTAGTAGCCTCATCATCATTCTGGCCCTCCAGTGTTTCTTTTATTCATAGATAGACTTTTCGTAATGTTGGCATCAAATTGTACATACGATTATCTATAAACTTCTCTTTCATATAATGATGTATTATGAACATTTTCCATTTCTATGAATTTTCTTTCAGACCAGGATTTTGGATCATGGGTTGGTATTCTATATGGAAGATGTAGCATTATTCTAAATATTGCTGAAGTTGACATCCTGATACATGAATGTGCTCACTCTTGACTATTTACTTGGAGAAAATATCCAGAAGTGGAGTTACTAAACTTATTTTTAAGGCTTCCATTACATACTGAAAATTTACTTTCCATAAATGTTGCCTCAGTTTACACTCCATACCAATGACATTGAACAGGGGCTATTTCTTCACACCATTGTCAAAATTGAGCAGCATTTCTTTTTTCTTGTAATTTAATTCACCTAATAGACAAAGGGATGTATCATCATTTAAATTTAGGTTTCTTTTCATAATTTAAGAGTTTATTAATCATTTAGTGGTTTCTATGTGTGATTTGATTATTTTCTTCATTTGTTCACTCTTCTCTTGAGGCACTTGGCCATTGTTCTTGTTGTTTTGCAGAAGTTCTTTATATGTAAAGAATAATATGGCCTTTACATCTACCTGTGTATGTTCCTTCCTTTTTGTTGGTGATTTTCCACTGCTGTAAGAGGAAAATAGAATCGTGATTATAAACAGACTAGAGACCCTCTGGGTTCAAGGCACAAAGCTGTGTGTCCTTGGTAAATTACTCAACACCTTCATTCATCTCTTTCCTTATCTATAAATTGGGTGATAATGCTGCTCTCTGATTATTACAATATTTGGAATAGTGCCTGGAGAATCACGTGCACTCGATTAATATTCTCTAGTTTTATTAATTAGAATGTTATTCTCAAATATCCTGTATTCCATTATGTCAATATTTAATAGTTGCCTTATATCCTCTTTTGGGGGGCCAGGGGGTGGGAGAACCAAAAGAATATCTGTGTCAATAAGCTTTGCAAAGGGCAAGGGATACTCTCCCATTCCACGTTTTGAATTACACTCAAAATAAGTTGGGTGCATAGAGAGGTAACTCAATGTACTTGAAAGGTGCTGGTCATCAAACACATAGGTTATTGAATCTATTTAATAGTTTTGATTTAAATGACAGATGATGTTCCAGTGTCCTTTTCCTATGAGGATCTTAGGCTGTCCCACAGGTCTTTGATTTAGGCCTCCTCTTTTCTGTCCAGGAAATAATCCAAATAGGACTCTGACTTAAAGGGGAAGAAAACCAGGAGCTGCCAGTCAGCCGTCAACCCTGGAAGAGCTCTGAATTATTTTGCTCAAGACCAGAGACCCCACTCGCTGAAAATAAAACAAATTAGGTTCCAAATCTGGTTTTAAAATGAGGAGTGAAGGGCCTCCAATTTGAAAATAATCACATCCACTGTATCTTCATCCTCCAAATGAGGACTGTCTTACATTTTAGTTAGTCAGTGTGTAATGTTCCTTTTATTTTTGTTCTCAAAGTCTTGACATCACTAAAAATAAATGACTCAATTACGCTTGTGCATAAGCAGCTGGAAAACTACCAAAATGTTCCCAATCTCTAAACTGTGTAAACAGAGGAGAGAGAAAAAAAGAAAAAGAGAGAGAGAGAGAGAAAGGAGAAGAAGATGAGGAGATCAAGAGAATTTTAAAAATAAAATTATACAAAAGAAGCTCCCGGGGAAGAGCGTAGGGTGTTTAAGCTCATCTCTTTGTTTCCAGTGGCACATGGCAGTCCATAAACTGCTGGGTCCAGGAAGCAAAGCAGGTGGAAAAAAAGACCAAGACACTTTATAAACATCTTGCAAATAGATGTGCCCGGCCAATACACATTCCATCTCTCATCACGGGAAAATGTTGGCAGCTGCCTCTGGTCAGATGTCCCAGGATCTTGGGGGCCTCAATCTAGAACTTGGAAACTAAGGGGAAAAAATGGAAACAGAATCCTGGCTGGTCAGCAAGCCCCAAAATAATACCACAAACCCCCTCAATTTCCAAAGACTGGTCTTTTGTGGTGGCTCTGAGCTCAGAATGCACAATTACAAAAATGAAATGTTCCAAACGTCCTATACACCCACAGCATTCTTTCTCTTATTTACTGTCTTGGGTGGAAGAATATACTTTGTCTCCTAGTGTCCTTTTGCCAGGAATGGCAAACAGGTTGGGCCAGCAGAAAACCTGACCGTCTCCACTCCTTCCTTCATGTCACCAGGAGAGGAAGGGAGGACAGGGCAGCTATGCATCGTGCAGCTCGGCTGAATCACCCTGGACCAGGCTGCACGTGAGCTACATGCTTCAAGGGGAGAATGTCGCTTGAGATGAAAGTAGGTCACAAGGCAGGGAAAGGGGAATGAGACTTAACTGAGGAAAATGAGAACCGAGAGCTGGGTTAAACCCGGGGCCTGCAGCCTTTTGTGCTTCCTCTGACACGGTGGCCAGAAAGGGGAAGATGAGAGTGTCCCTGCGACCTCTCCCTCTCCAGTCTCCTGCTCTCCAGGCCCCTGCCTGGCTCTCATTTTAATCAGTAAATGAAGTGCCCATAGAGGAATCTGTGAAGGGATCATGCAAAGGCAGTGGCCAACAGCTCTCTTCTCTTTCCACACAAAGACGGGCCAAAGGGGAAAGGCTTAAATTGCTTCCAGCAGGATTTAGGTTCTGCAGGAGGAAAGTCTCTCGGAGTGGGATGAGCTCTGGAATGCATTACTAAGGAGGCGATGGAATTCACTTCAGGGATCTCCGAGGACACCGCGGAATGCTAATCTTTCCTTAATGGATAATATTCTGGTGTAATCAGGCAGAGACATGGATGGACTTCCAAGTTCCTCTCGTTCTTGAGATCTGAACATGTGCTGCAGCAGAACCAAGTATTGGTTGTCCTGTGACATTTCTAGTGTCCAAGCCCTGCTTCCTCTCGGTCACCAGAGGTTCTCTGGGTATCTGCCCCCTTCTCCCCACCCGCTACTAGAGATGAGGTTTGGGTCCTGAGGATTTAATCTGATGTTGGTGGTGGTCAGTGTGTGTGTGGGGTGGGTGTTGGTTATATGGGAGGATTATATTGAAAAAAAAAGAGGGGGTCCAAGTACCAGAAAGTAAGTTCAAGCCAAGATTTTTTAGGAAGTGCTGAAATTTGAGTGAGGGAAATGACAATAATCTATTAAATATTCCAAGGGGTAGGAGCCATGCCAGAACTGGAAAGCAGAGCCAAGACTCCCAAGATGGAAAAGGAGCATGCTAGGAAGCAGGATTTTTTTTTTTTTGGAGGGGGTACTGGGGATTGAACCCAGGGACATTCTACCTCCCAGCTATACCCCCATCCCCTTGTTTTTTATTTTGAAACAGAGTCTTGCTAGGTTGCTGAGGATCTGGCTAAGTTGCTAAAGCTGGCCTCGAACCTGTGATCCTCCTGTCTCAACCTCCAAAGTACTTGGATTGCATTTGTGTGCCACCATGCTCAGCAGATCTTTCCTCAGGGAACTCTTGGGATTCATAGTCTCAACATAGGTGTATTGAAGGAGTTGAGGAGGGGATGAATGAGTGAATGAAAAAAACTGCATCAAAATTTGTTATTAAGCAAAGGTAACATCCAGGGATTTATAAATGAACACCAGATTGTCTTTAAGGGGATCTTTATAATAACATCACTATATCATTCTTGGGGCCACCCCCTTCCTCCCATGAAAGCTGGTGGTGGGGAATCGGGGTATACTCGAACCTGCTGTTCAAGGCAATCCACATAGGTGAATGGGAATGACACATCTGAGACTCATGGCCTGGCTCTCAGTGAAGCTCTTCTGGAAGGTCATCATCCAAGGAACAGACAATTGGATGAGCGGGCCAGACCACTTGAAGGTCCACAGATTAATACTAAAATATGCTCCCTCACACATCTTCATGGTAACAATGTTTGCCTATATAATGGTTGTCTAGTCCATTTTCTGCTCCTATAACAGAATACCACACACTGGGTAATTTGTAAACAATAGAAGCGTATTTGACTTACATTTCTGGAGGCTGGGAAGTCTGAGATTGAGGGGCCACCACATCTGGCGAGGGTCTCCTCGTTGCATCATGTCAGGGCAGAGGACATCATTTGGTGAAAGAGTGCATGAGAGAGAGAAAGAAGACAGACTTCTATAAGTAACCCACTCCCCCCATAACAGACTTCATCCATTTATAAGGGTGGTGCTCCCATACCCTGCTTGCCTCTTAAGGATCCTACCTCTTACTAACATCCTGAGGGCAATTAAACTTCAACATGAGTTTTGGAGGGGGCATTCAAGCTACAGCAAGAGCATCAGAACTTCCTTTTTTTACTTCTTTTCTGCAAAGCAACATTGTCACATATGCATGCTCATTTTTATTGACTCATTTGGCAGAAACAATCTGTATGCTTGCATGCCAGGGCATGGGCAAACCAACACTGGTTTTCCAGTTCATGAGTTTTGAGCTAACAAGTAAAGAGAAGCAGTCAGCTATCCTCTTCCTTGTATTTCACAGTGACAGTGACTCACTATTTTCTTTTGTTCCATGAACTAGGCTGTGGAATAGGAAATCCATGATGAAAAGATAGGGTTCCTGTCCTCAAGGTACTCTATTCAGGGATAAGCATCAGCCTGCATCAGGCCTCTGTATCATGGAGTCCTCCCAGAGAGACGAGAAGGGATGCAGCTGCCATTGGTGAGCCGCAGGATTCCTGGACCACACTTTGTTTGACTCCGAAGATGCTGATTTAATAAGAGAATGTAATCAATGAAGGCTAGCAGAAGTCATAACT
The DNA here is from genome assembly GCA_004027185.1 of Glis glis. NCBI lineage: Eukaryota > Metazoa > Chordata > Mammalia > Rodentia > Gliridae > Glis > Glis glis. Next base: position 48,084 of record PVJS01004155.1, read on the forward strand.
GTTGCCGAGGATTGCTTAACATACTCTACCATTTATTTTCCTCTCCACAGGACAGAGCAGTAAGGGCAGCTGGATTAGAGAATTTTAACTGCAATACCTGGACCTCCAGCATTTTCTGAGATGAAGGACAAGGAGAGTAAAAGTAGCCTGCAGCAGCCAAGCTGCTCGCTTCCTCCAGGCGAATGTTTCTCACTTGGATTTCCTTTCTTGATGCTTCTCATCAGAATGTCTTTAAGGCCAGAGATCCTGAGATTTCTCCACTCCCTGGGGGCAGGTGGAATGACATTATTGTTCAATGGCAGGGTAGATGCTAATGACTCCGATCTGGGAGTTGTTGCTGGCCTGGTGGTAATTGTCTGAATCTTGCCACTGACATTTCTAGGAAGGAATTTGGGCCTTGATGATTTTGGCTGCAAAAAAGTTGGTAAGATAACCCTCCCCTCTCCCTTCCCATTTTCATCCCCTGTGGGGGCAGAGGAAAACCCCAGACATCAGCTTTCTGGTAACATAAGAAGCTTCCCATAACCGTGTACTGTAAATTATAAGCATGACCCTTCTCTTTCTCTTCCTCTTTGTTTTGTTCCCTGAGCAATATTGTAAGAGTCTACACAGTCTCATAAGGGACTTGGCTGGCAATCAGTTGAAGATACGATTCCTTTGGCAGCTGTTCCAAGCGACTAGACTAATGTATTCCTTTTTGCTTAGTTTCTGCAAAATTGCATTATGGTTCTATGCAGCCCAGGGACTGGAAGAAGAAACCAAAGCCCAGAGAAAGTGCAGGCACAAACTGGCAAAGCCACCTAACCAACCAGGATGATTTCACCAGCTGCAAGTCACGGGGCCAGTACATGTGTAGCAGAGTTGCTGTCTTCTTGGGGTGTGGTTTCCTGGCAGTCAGTGGGGCCCAGGGTCTCTGTCTGACCAAGAAGAAGCTGAGGCTGTGATGAGTCCATGAAGGTAAAATCTCTGGGCTGACTTTGTTTTCTCTATGGTATGGCCTCCTTTAACTCCACCTTTGATCTTGTGAAATCTGGCTATGTTGAGACCGGATGGAGGACATGTTTGCACAAATGTCCCTGGAAACAAAGCCCACTGAGCAGCTTGCCCAAGAGAACCAGAGAAACAAGACTATTTGTTAAGTTCTTTCCCCACCTATCTTGGTGCTATAAGAAATGAACTTTCTTAATGCCAACACTAGCCACCCAGGTGATGCGGGGCAAATCATGAGCTTTTCAGTTCTTCATGTGTAAGGTAGAGACAAATAATCTCGGCCTTCTCTTACTTCTCACTTTGAATGAGCCTTTGAATCCAAGTCTTAATTTCTCTAGATCACATTATTGGTAGATGAAAATTTTTTTTCCATCTCCTGAGAAAAACAATTCAGCCTTGAATAAATCACTTTCCTGCTTTGGGCGGTTCCCGTACTTTCCTGACATTTAAGGCTTTTTAACTTCCTCTTGCTTTGTTTTCTGAGATAGTAGAGCTGTTTCACCATAAAATATTTGGCTAAGGGTGAAATTTGGAACAAGGATGTGTTGCACTTCTCTGAAGCTTGTTCATCAAACAGGCTCATGGCAGGGATCTTGGAAAGACTGTGGTCCACCTGGGAACTTTGGAAACGTAAAGTGAATGGGACTTACACAGAGTTGTCTAAGTCCTTTCCTAATCCAAAGGGTCCATGAGGACATGAATTGAGGATGCATTCTTCACCACCATTATCTTACCCTGAGTCCCTAAAATGGTTCTGGTTCATGGTAGACACAAATATTTGTAAAATGAAGATGTAAATGAATCAGGTTATTACGACAAATAAGTTAGTTGAAATGAAATAAAATACAAGCTTATGATAACTCTTCCCAACTGCTTTATCAAACCTTTTTCATCATTTCACTTTTAAGTGATACATTATAATAGTAACACTTATGGGGTACAGTGTGAAACTCCCATGAAAGAAGACCATGAATGGACATGACCATAGTTGCCCACTCAGATTGCTCCTGCTGCCGAAGCCGTATCTCAGATCCCCTCCATGGTCTTCATTCATGAATTGAAGATTGGGATAGGGTGGAAAAACACTTTCCAGAAGTCTAAGATCTTGGATTTTGATCCTGGCTTTTATTTTTTCATGAGCAAATCCTCTACTTCTTATGACCTTAGTTTTCTCATCTGTAAACAAGAGGTTCTGATTTCTAAGAGTCCTTCCAGCAGTAGGAATTTAGGGAGAAAGTGGAAAATTATACACATGTGGGTATTTTAAAATTAGGGTTTCACTATCCAAAAATGCCTCTGTTACTTTATTAACTCCATTCCTGTTTGGAGCTTGGAAAACTGGCAAAACGAGTGTGACTGTTTCAGAAGTTAGTGCTGTGTTGGATCAACACAGCAAATAGACACTTGCCTAGAGAGTACTCTTTTTTGCCAGAAATGGGCTGGCTCCGAAACACATTGCCCTGAAAAGCCCTGTCCAGCCTGTGACTCTGTCTCCTCGCATCTCTTCTTCCCCACAACTTGACCTGTCTCCAGAGACCAACCTGCACTCAGGTTTAAGATATAGAGCAGTAGTAGCCTCTCATCCTAGGACTCAGGATGGAGTCATCTCTGCTGAGAGTCCACCCATAACCTGGTGCTTCAATCTGAAAAGCTGATCTTTAGCCTTAATCCTTCATCCTAAATCTGAGAAAAGTCTCAAGAGTATTTCATTCATGTTTTTATTCCCAGGTACTTATTGATTCTTCAGGAAATGCTATCTTCCAGAACTCATTCCTGGTTCATTGCTATGGTCTAGATCTAGAATGTCCCCCCGAAAGCTCGGGTATTAAGCAATGCAGCAGTGTTCAGAGGTGAACTGATTAGAGGATGAGACCTCTGACCTCATCAGTGGATCAATGCATTTGATGGATTAATAATTTAAATGGACTTACTGGGAAGTGGTGGAAACTATAGGCAGGTAGGGCATGGCCTTGGAAACTATATATGTCCCTGGATCCTTTCTCTTTCTCTTTCTCTCTTTCTTCTTTTCTCTCTTTTTTCCTCTCTCTCTCTCTCTCTCTCTCTCTCTCTCTCTCTCTCCCTCCCTCCCTCTGTCTTTTCCCTTCAGCTGCCATGAGCTAAGCAGCTTTCCCCCATGCCTGTCCAACATGATGTTTCAGCCTTGGAGTCAGCTGACCATGGACTGAATTTTCTGAAACCATGAGCCAAAATAAATCTTTCCTCCTCTAATTTGTTCTTGTCAGGTATTTTGGTCCAGGGGAAAAAAGCTGATGAACGCACTTGTGCACTGGACTCCTTCCCTCTCACACCCTCACCCATGCCACCATGCTGTCCTTACCCACTCACCTCCTACTCAATCCCACTCCCTTCAGTGGCAGCCCTTCCGTTGGCCGCTTCACATGGGAAACTTGACTGCATGTTGATGACCTGGCCCATGTTGTCATTCCCAAGACCTGGTCCAAGCAGGTTAGGTTAAGTACCTGCAGGGAAAGGCAAGGTAGGAAGAACAGAGTCTCAGCAAGTACCATGCCATGAAGAGCCATGGCTACATTTCTTCAGGGATTGTAGACTTCCTGGAGAATGCCTCACAATAGATAGGAATTCTTACCTGAAATGTAACTATTGTGGTCTTGTAGGTAAGAATGCTGACATGTGCATGCTTTCTAATAGGTATTACTCTTATGGGCCTTCCTGGAAACCATTAGAACATCGATAGTGTTAGAGCCATCACCACCATCAGGAACTAGAGCCCAAACCTGAACTCTTGTCTACTATCTGAGACCTCACTATCCATCCCTCATGAGCACACCTAGAGTACCACCTGCTCCTGTGTTCCCTGCTGCTCACCCATCAGAGAAACCCTGGTAAAACCCTAGAATATCACCTATTCCTGTGTCTCCTGCTCATCCATCAGAAATCCTAGAAAAATCTTAGGCCTCTGATTCTAACAGCTCCTGCTTAACCTATTATTGCCCCTAGTAGCAGAGTCCACCAGTTTCAAGCAAGGAGGCCTGAAGCAGTGTATCTGTGTGAGATAAAGTGCTGTGGAAAGAGGTCCTGCAGGGACCACAATCCCCACCATCAAGTCTAAAAGAATAAGCACTGAGGTTAGTAGCAGGATAGATCCACAGCCAAACAGAGCATGTGTCGATGAATAATTCAGAGTAAGTGGTGAGAGTTAAGCTGTAGGCAAGGATGAAAGATGTCCTCTTAGGAACCATCTAGTACATGGGGTGAGCAGGGAAGCTTTAGAGTCCATGAACCTCGACCTGCATATTCTTTGGGCCTTGCTTTTATGTGAGATGGAACTTTCTTACAGCATCTGTAGACGTGGCCTGGCCTCAGAGAGGGACCTGTCCAGGCTGATTTTATATCAGTGTATTAAGCAGAACCAGGCTAAGTCTGGGCTTATTTCGTGCAGATAATGTGTTTGGTCTGAATTTGTTTTACTTTTTATGAATCCAAAGTGAAGATAACAGTTACAAAATTCCACTAAAATTTGAACAACATACTGTATGTGTTGGTGAAATCTGTAAGAAAAGTAGATTCTTCGGTTTTTATTTTATTACCCTTTTGCAAGAATGACTTCTACAAATTCAAAGCCATTATAAAAATTCAAAACCACATTTAAAACCAAATTATGTCTTTACTCAGTAGGAAAATCAACTGACGGGACCACACCGCTTGTTCACATTGAGTTTATTTGTTCCCTGCTATCACCCTAGTACTTGGTCCTGTGCAAATGGGCACTTGGTATACATGTTGAATGAGTGAATGAATGTTTGGGTTCATTCACAGACATGTATGAAGCACAGTTATGGTTCTAGCAGAGCTCTGCATAGAGTTTTTGAAAATTTTATCCCATTTCACTCAAAAGGGAAATGAAAGATATTTCTATGTATACCTTACCTTCATAGGTGAAATTCAAAAACAGGTCTTTCATATAAAAGGCCAGGCTGGTCTTCAAAATAGTATAAGAGTCCCTTAAAATTGACTTTCACCTTCTGAAGGAAGGGATGGAGGAGGGAGATGCAGTATTTCTCTTTAAACACTGATCAGTCTGGGAGAAAAGAGAACATCTGAAGGGAATGAAGAAATATGGGGAAAAGGGACTGCATTGTAAGCTGTACAATGTACAGCTTACAAAACATTTTTACAAAACATTTTCATATTCACTATCTTATTTAATAATTGAAACAACTCTGTAGATGTGATGGTTATTCCCATTTTATGGATGAAGATGCTGAGGCATAAGGACATAGCCTGGAAATGGCAGAGCCTGCGCTCGGGGCTAATTCTTCTGGCTATGGAGCCAGTGCTCTATCAAGAATCTCACTCCTTCTTTGTATACACGGAGTATCACAGCCACCTGCACACATGCAGGCTTTCACCCATGAATCACAGAGTGGCTGATCTGTCTTAAAAATGATGGATGCTGCACATTGGTACACATTCCCTGTTTTAGTTGACAGCATCACCTTGTGGATGAAAATACATCTGGTGTGTGTTTTTATTTGTAAATATATGTTTACTCTGTCGATTAGGGATAACGAGCCAGGCTATTATGCTGTCAATCAGAATTGTTTGGGGGTTGAAACTTCTTTTCCTGAGTTTATTTTCTTAGTAACCAACTATTAAAGAGTGACCAAACAATAATGCTTAACTGACCAATGGACAGAATGAGAGCTGGTTTGTTTCTGGATATCTTGATTAAAAATTAACTACAATTTGGCTTGCTTAATTAATATTTTTGGAAGAGTGGGAATTAGAATTTATAGCATCTGTGGCTTTGTGGGGAGAACTAAAAGGGTAAAGTGAAATCGTAGTGGTGTAGCAAAATCTCATTGTCTAAATCAAAAGGACTTAGGGCCTCAGGTCTAGAGATCATGAAGTTTGACCATTGCAACTCGGGGTAATTTAATTTTATTTTACTTATTTATTTATTTAGTGGTACTAGGAATTGAAACTAGGGCCCACACATGCTGGTCAAGCACTCTACCACTGAGCTACACCCCCAGCCCCAATTTGAGTAATTTAAAATTCTCTTGTGTCCAATTTCTTTATCCCTAACCTAAGCAGAATAATGCCAGGCATGTGGGATGGTCATCAAATGCCTTGGAATCTAGGGGTGTGTGTGTGTAAAATATATATACACATATTTAAGATTTGAAGGGAAATAGTCCCTGTATTTAATAACAAGAAATGAAAAGCCCAAGATGATCATCCACTGGCAGAGTTCATGCCTCTCAATCAAAAGGTTTAAGAAACATTTTAGCAGGAATCTTGACCCCCTTTTTTCCCTCCTTCTCTCCCTCCCTCCCTCCCCCCTCTTCCCTTTCTTCCCCTTTTTTCCCTTCTTTCCTTTTTTCTTTTTTCTAGTATTGGGGATTGAACCCAGGGGCATTCTGCCTCCAAGCTACACCCTCAGCCCTTCTTTTTATTTCTTGTTTTAAAACAGGGTCCCGATAGGTTGCTGAGAGTCCTGCTACATTGCTGAAGCTGTCCTCGAACCTGCGATCTTTCCGTCTCAGCCTCTGAAGTACTGGGATTATAAGCATACGCCACCACACCTGGCTTGCTTCTTTTCTTGATGGAGTTTTTGGCAGATAAAGTTTATAAAAATATTTTTTTTGTAGTGAAAAATGACAATTACCCAGATTTCTGCCCCCCCAGAACCTTTCTTAAATGACAACACAAAATTAACTTAACAACGGTAAGGGCAATTTATCCGAACGTCTTCTCTCTGGGGGTGATTATTTAATAGGGAACTCAGCAATCTGCATTCTATTACACGTGATGTTTTGATTAAACGTTTCATTCAGAAATTTTATTGGAAAGTCTTGCTTTGAAAAAAAATGTTTCCCCTTTTCCTGTAAGAGAAGACCTTGTTGGGCAATGCATGAGCAATCAGAATGAATTTTAAACAACACATTTTCTGCATGGAGTCTGAAAGATGCAGCCTGCTCACCTCCGACACATCAGGCTCTTTGCAGACGGGTCCCTGCCAGCCTCCCTCACGCACACCCTCTCCCAGCCCGGCCCTCATAGCCCAAGGTCCTCAGGGCAAGCCTTCACTTTAAATTTCCCGGCTTTTTGTCAGTGGTTGTCAAAGCTGGAGCCACCTCCTCCCATGGACTGTGGTGGCTTTGTTTTTTCTTCCCCTCCATTTGCTACTTGTTAGCCCCCGTGCACTGTGTCAGCACACTTTCAGGAGGCAGAGCCCTGGTGACAGATGGTGGGGGGCTGGGAACTGGGCTGAGGTGGCAAGGTGCCAAGGGATATGCCTCTCTGTGGAAACCCGCCCGGAGCGCTCCTCCACGCTTGGTCCGTTTGGTTGGTTCTGTGGGCGTGTTTGTGTGTGCCCGTGCACACGTGGCGTGTTTTGTTGTGGTGGTGGTGGTTGTTTTTGTTGTTGTTTGAGCCAGTGACAACAGAGGCCTTGCTGGCTGGCTGCTGCTTTCCACTCTTGGCAGTTTCCAGGCTCCCAGGCAGGAAATTCTCCCAACGATTGCAGCTGTGAATTGGCCCATTTTTCTGGAAAGAGGATAAAGAGAAGAGTTTTCGTGGGATCCCTTGCTTTTCTCGCACAAGCCAGGATGTGTTGAATACAAACAGGGGAAGGTAGAGAGATCAAGGGGTGAGTAGGGAGAGGAGGGGAGGAGAGTCCTGAGCAGTCGGATGAAGGTCTGAACCAGTTTCAGGTAAGAGCTTTGAGACACACAATGCAATGCCCCAGGAGCGTGTGCAGTTCACCAGAGCCAGGTGCAGGCTGCCTGGAGAATGGGGAGGTATTGGAGGATTTGGAGCTGGGAAGAGACAGGAGTGGAATTATATTTTTAAAAGATGTCGCCATCTGTACTGGGGAGAAGGGATGGATTGGATTGGAAAAGTGTGGAAGTGGGAGGTTAGGAGGCGATTACTGGCAGGAAATGATGGTGACATGACCTAGGATGGCAGCTGTGAGCATGGAGACGGGCAGGAAGTGAGGTCTCTGTGGTGGAGGTGCATGCAGAGGAAGTGCCTGTCAACTGGTGAAGGTGATGAGGCAATGCAGGCATGGCTAGCTAGATGTCCGGGTTCTTGCTCTGGCCACCGGATGGTGGATGGTACCATTCACTGAGATGCTAAGGGCTGGTGATGGACAAGGGCTTTCTCCCTTGTGCAGACTGCTCTGTCTGTTAAAAAAGTCAGTGCTGATGAGTCAGGCGTGGTGGTACATGCCTGTAATCCCAGTGCTTGGGAGGCTGAGATAGGAGGATCACAAATTTGAGGCTAGCCTCAACAACTTAGACCCTGTTTCAAAATAAAAAATAAAGAAGGCTGGGGGTGTAGCTCAGAGGTAGAACCTCCTTGGGTTCAATCTCCAGTACCAACCCCCCCCAAAAAACAAACAAACAAACAAACAAACAAACAAAAACAGAAAAGGAAAGCTCAGTGCCCAGAAAGGAAATCTGAGGCAGTGAAATGAAGAGGAAATAATTCCATGGAGGGGAATAAAGATGGTATCTTATCAGGCAGGAAAACAATTTCCAATGTTTGTGATGTCTTACACTTTAGCTTCAGTCCCTCAACTTATTTGATCTTCCTATAACACTGCAGTGTGATTATGATGACATCAGTTTTATAGACAGAGAAAGAGAGACTTTTAGGGTCACACAGCCAGTAATCCTAACTTTTGCTAACATGAATCCAAGACTTACTTTGTACCGAGCATGTACTTTACACCTGCAGAATCTTCATAATCATGGATGGTAGGTTCTAGTCTTATCCCATTTTGCAGAGGAGAAACTGAGGAATGAAAAGTTTAAATAACTTGTTCAAGGTTATGCATAACAAAGCTGGGTTTCAAATCTAACAATTACGTTCCCTGAAGTACGCTCTTCGCCACCATTCTCTGCTAGGGATGGTCCAATCAGGACTATGAATCTTGCAACCTTTTCACTCTTCTAAAATGCTTCCTTGAGGCTTCTTTTGGTGATAACTTTCCCCCTCTGATGGCTTTGTGTATTTGAGATATTTTCAGCAATTCCTTAGGTGGCCAGATACCCATTTTACCTATAATTTCCCTCCAAAGACTATCCAGTGCCATGACACAACAACTGAAAAATAGACTAAGCACTGAAGTGGCATGACCATCAATCAAAATTAAAAAAGGAAAAGACAGAAGATATAGAAGGTATAAAACAGTTGGGTCTATATCTATCCATGTATTGGAAAACATATTTTTTTCTAAGTTTAAAGCTAATGCATCCTTCATGGAAATGTCACTTAATTGCTTGAAAGTCCTGGGGCCATGTAAGAAGGCAGGCGGTATCAACATTGCATCAGATTCATTTTCCTATCTCTTAAAAGACGATCTATGCATTTAACAGAGATGAAAGAATGAGTCTAAAAACAATCCCCGTGTTTCCCAAACAGGGTCCCGCAGGTGATCAACCTGGCAGCACCTTCCATGTACTTCATGGCATATTTTGTCATCAAGGGCAAGAAAGGAGAAAGAGACTTCAAGTTTTATTTGTTCATATGTGTCCTATTGGGCTTGCCTTATTTGTACATATTTATTCCTCATCATAAACATGCATTCTGGCACTGCACAGACTTCCAGAAAGATGTTCTGTTCCTAAGTAGGGTAGAAACAACCACAGGCAAGTTTTCTTACAAAATTTTAAATGTTTTCGCTACTGCTGGGTAACCATGGGGCAGGGTCCTCACTGAAAATCCTCCAAATTGTGTCTGATACCCAGACGATGGTGAAGAGCTGCCTTACCAGGTTGGTTGTTCTGAAGATGAAGTGCGATGCTTTCTCCATTCTGCCCACCATCCAATCAGGTAGCAAAGACAAGAAGGGCAAACCGATGAGCCTGTGTTTCTGAAAAGAGGCATTGTACATTGGTGTCATGCTCTATCTAAACCATGCTCCTGGGTTAGGTGGAAGGAATACTGCATTCTATTCCTGCCATGTATTGTCATATTAAGAGCTATGGTAAGCTCTGCAGTGAAGAAATTGGTTACATTTTGCCTTACTTAGTATTTCCCAACCTATCCATTATCATCAATGCTGATTATCGTTGGTGTGACTGATATCCCAGCCAGAGCCCTGATTAGCCCACTTAAAGTCCACTGAGACTACATATCCTTTAAATAAACCCTTAAGAGAGGAAAAAAAGTGTCTAGGCTAAGGTGTTTCCAGTCCCTTCATTTCAGGTGCATATCCTGGCTTAGTTTATTAACAATTTTTTTTTTGGTGGTACTGGGGATTGAACCCATTCTACCCCCAAGGTACACCCCCAACCCTATTTTTTATTGTTTATTTTGAAACAGGGTCTCACTAAGTTGCAGAGAGGCTCACTAAATGGCTGAGGCTGGCTGGGAACCTGCAATCCTCCTGTCTCAGCCTCCCAAGTACTGGGATTACAAACGTGGGCCACCACACCCAGCTAGTTTATTAGCAATTCTGTAATTTTGAGCAATCATACATACTTAAATTCCTAGAGTTTCATCATCTACAAAACGGAAAAAAGATCTTTCTTCAAAGGGTGGTCATGATTTGATCATTCATTCGTGAATTCATTCATTAAACAAACAGGTATTGAACTTGAAGTGGCTATTCAGGAGTTAATCAACCCACTTGGAAGTGACTTGTTTACTCCTGGGAAGCCCCTGATCAGGCTGGGTCACCTGCGACATCCTGGAGCATCAGTTACTTATCCTGTTTTGGGGTATTCCACAGCAACAGAGTCACCAGCAAGGCTACTCCATGCCAGACCAGGCCAGATGTTTTTCAGAATCTCTAAGCCAAAAGAGATGTCACTCAGCCTGGATGGGTGACATAAAATGTGCCAAAGTAAAGAGAAGCCATTTGTCAAGGCTTCTCCTACAAGAGTTTTACAAAAACTATTTTGACTACTGCCCTTTGTGTGTCTTTAAAAATATTCTTGGAGTTTTCAATCTTTGTTCTTTTATTTAAGAAATTTGTTTTAAAAAAATCAACACATGAAAGATTTTCCCTTGAAGATGAATATATTACTATGAAAAAGGAGGAAGAGGTTATGCTCGTACCTTACATTTTTATTCTTGGTCCTCAGGTGGAGAAAATGTTTTATCCTCTCACCTCTTCCTTCCTCCCAGCTGCCTTCCTACCCTTGAAAGAAGCCGTGCATTTTATGTGCAGGTACCCTATGGGACACTATGAATTAGCCATTCAGTCAATACAAGGTCTGGGTGTCTAGACAAAGGGCTATTGGCCATCTTGCTTTTGCCTATGGGACTGACTTCTCATCTACATTTCTAAGAAGTTGGTTCGGTACATACAGCTGCACTCACAACTCTGCCTCAGGTAGATCTGGTCCACATATCTGGGCAACTGGTTGTGCTTGTTGGGGATGGGGTGGGTGCAAGAATGACAAATAAAAACGACCACAAAACAAAGCACTGTGATCTCTCAAAGAGAGAGCCAGAGGATCCAAAAAGACACCCACAAATGGGAATCAGGTGGGAATGGAAAGATTTGCAACCTTGTGGCCTATTGTACACTGCTCCAAAGCAGGGCTTCTAGAGCTCAGCACCATTGGCGTTTTGGGCATGACGATTCTCGGTTGGGAGGGAGCTGTCCCGTGTATTGCATTAGTTTAGCACTGCTCTTGCCTCTACTCACTATCAGACATTGGTCACAACTGTTTCCATACATTGTCAAGTGTCCCTGGTCGGTAGGACTAAAACTGTACCTGTTCAGAACCATTGCTCAGAAGCAAGACTGGTTTAAAAAATATGATTGAATGGACACCTTTGGAAATCTGGAGAAGATTTTTAACTCTTTCTGATACTAATGTTTTTTAAATGTATAAAATGAAATGTACAGAATGGAAAGCATTTAAAGTTATGGAAGTGCATAAAAACACAAAATTGTGCCATAGTCATTTATACAGTGATTGGGCTGAAATCAAACAAGGTCCTGGAATAGCCCAGGAGACCAGAAGACCAGCTGAGCTCTGGTGATGTGTAATGACAGTGACAGTGTAGGGAACTGGCTCAGTTGACAACTAGCTGCCCAACGGAGCAAGCTACCTGACCCTCTGGACCTCACAGTCTTATTTATAAAGTGATGGGCTCAGCTTGGACCAACATTTATTAAATCTCTGCTGCTGGTGGACATAGTTGAAGGCACTTTAACCTCCACAAACCTCGTTCAGGCTAGCACAATCCACAGAAGGGAGTGTTATTCCCATTTTAAAGGTGAAGGGATTGAGTTGGAAAGAGGGGTTAGGTCAAGTTGTTCATAGCACAGTTATTCGTAATCAAGTGAACTTGCTGGGGTCAAGCCCTGGGTTTATTTTTTTATTTTTATATAAGCGTCTTAGCAAGTGCCAGGAATATAGTAGCTACCCAGTAAATGTTTATTGAATGAATGCATTTGTAAACCACTAAATTCCATTTTCAATGCAGATTAAGTCAACTCATTTATATCTTAATATTGTGCTTCTTGGTTAAAGGAATTGTGGAGATCTGATTTATTCAATTTGCTCACTTATCATGTGATGCTAATGTACTCATTAATAAATCTCACACACACACACACACACACACACACACACACACACCCTTATCTCATGGGTCTGTTGATTACAGTGGGATTGAGAAGAGGCCGTCTCCAAGATTTTCCATCTCAAAGCTTCCCAGAGCTCTAACCAGGTTTGGTTCACGGCAGAATAGCTTTTGTGGAATCCATGGCCCTGTGATGTTACCACTGTCTTGAAGTGGTGTTTCTGATAGACTGCTCAGTTCATGAACACACAAGTCATGGAAACTGTAGCAGAGGAACCGCATGGTGGAAACCATGGAGGGGAAGGGTGGCTGAGCCAAAGGGAATCAGCACAGGATTTTATTTGAGGATTCTCATTGAAACCTAATTTTTTCTAGCAAGAGAAAGCCCAGATCAGCTAGGGAACCTGGAGAGCCTCTTCTCTCTTGTTTTCCAGAAAGTAAATGGGCCTAGTTATGGAGCCAGAGCTCCACATTTATAGTGTGCAAGGCACACATGAATCATATAGTAAGAGGCTCTAAAGCAGAGGTTGGTGGGTTCGAGCTCTTGCTTTGTGATGATGATGAAGACACAATACCATCCTGAGATGCAATTTTTATTATTGTTTTATAAAATATGCTGTCAAACTAGCTGGGGGTCATAACTCAAAGAACTACAGACAAGGAGTGGGAACAACAAAAGGGAATAGTGAAGAGTGTGGCCAACTGAAGGAACATATCCTACCTACGAGAGAGAGTACTTTCAAAGTATAGTCCATTATTGTTATGCTAGAATGTGGGCCCAAAGTTACCAAATTTACCAAACTCTAAAAAACCTTGAAATTTAAACTTTAAATATTAACAATTCTTCCAAAGCTTAAAAAACACAGTGCAGGACAGATTTGATACCAGACATAGCCCTGGGTGATCTCTAAAGTCTCACAGTATTAACAATTCAATGCGTACATACATTGGTTGTGAAACATTTCAAATTCACATTTTACACTGCTTAACAGTTTGCAAGCCACATTCATGATTTTGTATGAACCTCATGGAAACTCTGTGAGGTGCTGTCATTGTTTTACATAGGAGGAAACAAGTTCGAGTCTGTTAAGTGACTTGTCCACAGTCACAGAGCAAGAAAGCAACACAACCTAGATGTACTTGCTAGTCTTGGACTCCTCGGAGCTCCAGTCAACCATGCTGCCTTTTCTCATAACCCAGACCTTCCTCCTAACCCTATTTAGCAGCTCTGGAGATCAAATGTAACGTCACCACTCCGACCCATGCTCTATGGAAATCTGCCGCTGGAATGAAGATTATAAAACATTCACTCTGAGGAAGTGACATTGACTCTCCGTTCTTGCACCACGTTAAACGTCAGGCCCATGTGTTTTCTACAGCTGAAGACATTCTTTAGTCACCCCAAGACAGAAATAAATCTGGAGACAGGAAACTTATTCAGGTCACAATTCAACTGCTAACTGTATCCCCTTGGCCCTCTCCTTGAACTTCATGCTCCTCCTCTGTAAAATGGGAACCAGGAGATGAAGTGGTAGAGCCAGAAGCTAGATCACAACCCCATCCCCATCCCATGAGATGACACCAACGACCTTCAGAGATGCAGGCAGCTGGGGAAGTGGACTTCCAGCATGTAATTATAGTACAGGGGGTGTATATGTGGTCGGAGATGTGTGGCAAATGCTACATAAAGAAGATCCAGATGAGACATCCTGGGAACTGTGGTACCTGCAAACAGCTCTGATTAGCGAGTATGAGCAAAAGCAGCATAGAAGCTGACTCTGTTCTCTTAATACCTTTCAGAGAGGGTTACAATTTTTTTGAGTACAAACAAATATACAGTAGAAGGGAGTCAAATTCCACTTTGCACAAGGTAACTGATAACACATTCTTATGTGACTTTTCAGAATTTTCTAGATATATAGAATGATTCATGAATATGGTGTATATATATATATATATCTTTTTATATCTATGTGTATATATTTATATATTCCCCCTCTTTTTTTTTTTACAAATGGGAGTATATTACACATTCTTTACCTACTTTTCTTAGTTAAATACTCAGTTAAAATTTTTTCTATATCAATACCTACAGGTTTATCTCATTCTTTAAAGTAGCTTTATAGTATTCACTGTGTAACTTTATGTATGCTAATTTATTTAATAGTTTCTAATTGATGAACATATAGTATGTCTATTGCTTTGCTATTTTCAAAAATTTTCAACATATATCCTTATATATATATATATATATACCTGAATATAAATTCTTTATAAAATAAACTTTTATTGCTTCATTACAGGTTTTGGACATTTATATCGCTCTTTGTAGAAGCTGTACTCGCAATATTTTCAGGTACATTTTAAGGAAGTACCTACACATTTTTATCAATATCCTATATTATAAGTTTTAAATATTTTTTCTAAGAGGTTAAAATATTATTTTGCATTTATTTGCTTTTAATGCAGTTGAATATCATTTTAAATGTTGATAATCCATTTGTATATCCTATGAAGAAGCCTGTGTGAGATCTTTATCCATTTTCTATTAGGCTGTTCATAATTTTCTTATTGAATTATAATAGCTATTTATATATTAGGGAAATCAGACCATTTATATGTTGTGTTACCAACTTCTTTTTTTTCAGTTTTTCATTTGTCATAATATCTTCCAGAACTTTTCTTAAATGTCTGTTTTCAATATTTGAAAAATCAAGATGGTTCTTTAAGATTACATTGATTAAGTGGTAGATGCTGCTGAAAGTTGGGTTTGCACAACTTCATCAAGAAGTTTCTGCCTCTATCAACAAGGGGATGGTGTAATACTTCTTGAACAAGACCTGGTTTATGCCACTGTGAATCACTGAAATTACTGGAAAAAAACTGACGACTGGAAATTATTGGCTTATTTCCCATAATCCTCCAAGGAATTTGGGTTATTTAAGAGGGACTGTCTCCCATTTCTCTGTATCCAGACATTGTCCTGATTCACCTCAAGGCTTCATCTCCGAGAGAAAATTTGCAGAGAATCCCAAAGCAAAATGTTTGCCTCCGTTATTTTGAATTCCTGTTAAGCAACTGAGACAGGAATTTTGGAAGAAAGATCTAGAAGACATATTGGGGAGCTCAGTAACTTCAGATATCATTATTTGGATCCTAAGCCACATGGTGAAGTATTTATGACATGGCAGCCAAGAAGGAGTGGGCCGATGAAGCAGAGACAGTGTGGAAGAACATGACTTCGCCCTGACCCAGTGGAGACAAAGGTCACATGTGAGCGAGCACTGAAGGGAAAGGGCTGCCGTATTTTTGTTCTGCTTCAGACACGATGACAGGGCACAAAACAAGCCTTCACTATAGACGCTGAGGACAGACTGTTCATTCAGAATCCATTTGGCACCAAACTGTCAGGTTCACCATTGAAAACAGCATCAGAAATATAAGGAAGGGAAGGTCATATTTCTTTCCAGGTCACTACAACTGGCAAAGCAGGGCACCCTGACAATGTGCATCTGTTGCATAAAGCACTCACAGCCAGTCAATTGGTCACAGGACCATGGGTAATAACAGGGGGAAAGATGGCAACAAACTCACTGGTCTACATGGGGTATGAGCATCTCGTCTGCTTATCCCTCCTGGTTGTCTACACCTGTATATGGTAGGAATTAGAACATAATGAGTTGTACAGTGCTTGGCTTTTTTGGAATAACCAGAGGCCAGAATAGTGCACTAAGTGAGGTAGAGTGGCCAACCATCTTTATGTGACCAGGAGACTCCCCAATTTAGTACTGAATGTCTAATGTCCTGAGGAAGGCTTCAGTTGCAGGCAAACCATGACATTGGGTCTCTCTGGGTCTTGGTTATACTCTACTGACTCTTTCTCTAGCCCTGTTATTCTTTAGAGGAGTGAAATAAGGCAAAATGGGCTTAAGTTTAGGAGGAATTTTAGTCTGTACATGGGATCACAACTTTTGGAGTGAGAGATGCTACAACAAGATATGCAAGACCATATTTGAAGGAAAAGAAAACAAAAAGCTTTTGAAGACACTTCCAGTTCTATGATCTCCTGATTCTTCAACACTACCCATCATCTTGAGAAAGTTAGGTGAGCCATAAGCAAAACAATCCTGATTGCCATTTATCAAATGATTACTATGTGCCAGGTTTTGTGCTCTTTCATTTTATTCTCATGACAACATTCGGAGTAGCTATTTTTAGATGTAATTTACAGACAAGAAAACAGGCCTAAAGAATTACTATCAGATCCAAAGTTATGCAGGTAACATGCTGACAACAGAATTTGAACTCAGCTGTGGATGGGTAAAAGGCTGTGCTTACGTTCATCCTGTCCCAGTCTTCCGTTATCCACAAATATTTATGAGGCATTATTTTGTTGTCTCCCTGATATGAGGTTGTCAGCACAGCCTTGCAATGTGATCCCTGGCAACCAGAGAAATAGTAACACTAGTAACATGTATTTGCGTCTTGTATTTTACATTTCAAACAGTTTTAATTCTATTTTCTACTATCACATCAAAAATAAACCAGGAAGTTGCTACTGTTGGTATTATCTTTGTCTATAAGGGTTAGGGGAAAAATTTGGATGAACCTGGTCAGATGTTGATGGTTACACAAGGGGTGAGTGGCAAGATTAGACTCATATCTACAGCCTATGACCTGAACTCTTTCTAAATACCAGTCTATTCAGTAGAGATTGAGGGATTCTGCCTTTTCTAGTTATCATCAAAGGCCTTCCAGACTTAGGAAATCTGTTCAACTTTGTTTTCCTTGTTTTTCTGTCTTCTTTAGACTATATGTTCCAAGAAGGCAGGTTCAAGCATCTGTCTATTAATTTCTGTATCTCCAGATTCTTGATGAACATTTGATGAATAAATGAATATTCTTGTATTAGTTAGCTTTGCATTGCCGTGACTACAATATCTGACAAGAACAACTTAGAGGAGGAGAAGTTTATTTTGGTTCATGGTTTCAGAGGCTTAGTCTATGGTGGGCTGGCTTCAAGGCAGAAACATGGTAGCAGGGTGTGGTAGAAGAAATCTGCTCAACTCATGGCAACCATTTCATTCCTATAATAGCTCAACTCATGGCAACTACATCATTTCCATGATGCGAGGAGCTATGACTTCTGGCCTGAATCTGCCTTAAGTCACTCCATCCCCAGAAGATGCTCTGTGTCCTAATAAGTACACCCCACCCCTTACTTCCTGGACATTCTTTCCTACTCCTTGTTGGCCAGTAGTGCTTCCCTTTTTATATTTTGTAAACCCTCTTAAGCAGCACCAGGTGAATTGGGCCTTTCTTCATGTTGCACAAACCAGCGAGCAGACCCTGGAATCAGGAATCCATTGTTTGAATTCCAGGAACTCCACCAAGCCGAGGGGCTTATGGGAAGAAATGAGAGACTCATACAGCTAATAAGCCACAGACATAACCAGACATTCTGGTTTCAAGAAGCTGGTTCATACATATTACATATCACAATGTGGTGTAGTAGTTATTATAACAAAGAAAGGTATCCATCCCTAATATTATGGAAAAATTTATAGTTTCCAGGTAAAGAGAGAGTGGGCAGTCAAGAATTCACCAGAGGTTCCAAGATGGCGACTAAGGGAAATACCACATTAGAGTCTCTCTGAGACTTGGATCTCAATCGCCATGAAAGCAACTTCTCGACAGGGGAAGAAAAGCAACAAAAACTTGAACTAAACAATGAAAAATTTGAAATGTGATGGAATCAAAGCCAGAAGACAAAACAGAGGAAAGGAAAAAGCTCCAAGCGTCTTACCTAAGGAATGGCAACGGTGCTATCTTGGCCGGATTGTGCCGGTTACTACCGGCATTGCGGTTTCCACATGCCACCAGCAGAGAAGCCAGAGACCTGTTATAAGTTCAGCAACTGCAGGTCAGCAGAGACGAAAGCAAGCAGCAGCTCACTCCACACTCAAAAGAGACCGAACGGCAGCGGCAACAGTGGCTGCAGCAGCGCCATCTTGGCTGGAGAGTACGGGCAGCTACCAGTATTGTGGCTTCCACACAAGACCAATGGAGAGGTCGACGACCTGTTGTGAATCCAGCAACTGCAGATAGCAGCAGTGAAGGCAAGCAGCAACTCGTTCCACGCGCAATACAGACCTGAACTGCTGCGTTGGCAGAAGCAGCATCGGCGCCATCTTGGTCAGACCGCACCAGCAGCTACCGGCATTGTGGCTTCTGCAGGCCACAAACAAAGAAGCCAGGGACTTCTTGTAAAACCAGCACTGCAGAGCATCAGCAACAAAAGCGAGCAGCAGTTCGATCCATGCTTGTCAGAGCCCCCAGTGACCGGAGGCCTGACCAGAACCTGCAGCAGTGGCTGAGCCCACCCCCTCCCCCAGAGATTAAGAGTAGTGCTCAATGAGACCGTAAGTCAACAAACTGCCCCAGGGGGAGAACACCCAGTGTGGCCCCAGGGACTTGCTGGATCTGAGACTGTGTGGGTTGCCCCGGCGGAGGTGGGAGTGGAGTCTGCTGTGGGACACAGTAGATGAATGGATAAGCAGACAGATCCTGGTGACATTTGGGTGGACAGACTTGCAGCCTGTGGGTTGCAGCGCCTTATAGAGTCCCCGGGGATAGCCACAGGACATATAGTTGTGGTACATGGGGAAAAATTAGACCAAACCAGCCCTCTCTGTGGAAAACATGGAGTTCTGTGTTTGCACAGAATCGGGTCAAAGCAACATCCTCCACTTCTGTAGGCAAAGAGAGACACAAGCCCGGGGCCCACAACTGGTGACACCTGCCATAGGTGTAGACAGTGAGACATAGGGACAGCCCAAGTGGAGAACACAGAGACCCACACTTGCAGTGAGGGGGCAATAGTGACACTGGTTGCCTGCACAGGTAGTGAGAGGCACCAGGCAAGGGTCCCAATCACAGAAGGATACCAAGACTTGGGCCTGCAAATTGATATTATACAGGGCAAGTTAGAATAACCATTCAATAAAGGCTATTCACCTTTAAGGCTCACCTAGTAGCAACTATCTACCTCCAGAATATGAAACTATAAAGGGAGAGAGATTAGACATAGGAAACCTAGAGAGAGAGAGAGAGAGAGAGAGAGCTACCAAAAGCAACAAAGGCATAAACATAAGAAACCTGAAATCATGAAAAGGAAGAATAAAAAAGAAACAATGAGCTCCCACAACCCCACAACACAGAACCCGCCAAAACAGACGTGAAAAGATTGCCAGAAGGACAATTCAGAACTTTAATAGTAGAAATGATACAGGATTTCTGAAAAGAATTCAGAGAGAGCCTGAAAGGAATGAAGGATCAAATAAAGATTCTGACACCCTGAACAGGAATCAAAAAGAAACTCTGAAGGAAGTGAAGGATGCAATAATTGAAATAAAGGCATCAACAAACTATCAACAATAGACTAGACCACATGGAAAACAGAATCTCACTCTTAGAAGATGACCTCTCCAAAAATGAACACATAGTATATAAATTAGAAAAAACAATTCGACAGCATGAATTGGACATTGAATAGATCTCAGCCAATCTTAAAAGAGCAAACCTCAGAATAATAGGCATAGAAGAGGGAATAGAAACTGAAACGAAAGGAATCAATAATCTATTCAGAGAAGTAATATTAGAAAAATTTCCAAACATAGAAAAAGAGGTCAACACAAAGGTACAGGAGACATACAGAGCCCCTAATAGACAAGATCAAAGAAGGATTCCTCAAGTAACATTCAGAGGCAAACCAATAAGAATCACTCCCAACCTTCCAAATCAAGTCAGGAAAGCCAGGAGGGCCTGGAGCAACATACTCAAAACTCTGGAAGAAAACAACTTCCAGGCCGGGTGTGGTGGTGCACGCTTGTAATCCCAGCACTTTGGGAGGCGGAGACCAGAGGATTCGGGTTCGCAGCCAGTCTCAGCTCTCTTTCTCTCTCTCTCTTTCTCCCTGTCTCTCTCTCTCTCTCTACCTAGTGAGGCCCTCTGCAACTTCGTGAGACCCGGTTTCAAAATAAAGTATAAAAAATAGGGCCGGGGGCGTAGCGTGGAGGTAGAACACCCCTGAGTTCAATCCCCGGTACCGCAAAAAAAAAAAAAAAAAAAGAAAAGAAAAGAAAAGAAAACAACTTCCAGCCAAGATTTATCCACCCAACAAAGATATCTGTCAAATTTGATGGGGAAATAAAAACCTTCCATGACAAACAGAAGCTGAAAGACTTTATGTCTTCCAAACCAGCACTAGAGAAAATACTCAAAGAGATTAATTACAAAGAAGAAATAATAAGGAAACGCCAGAACCAGAGAAACAGTGATTTCCATCAAACAAACGACTAGGCAAAGAACAAACACTACCTCAAACAGAAATTAAAACTCAAAATGTTAGGAATGAAAACCCATTTCTCAATAATCACACTGAATATAAATGGCCTCAACTCCCCAATCGAAAGACATAAGGTGGCAAAATGGGTTAAAAAGTCACAATCCCTCTATATGTTGCCTGCAAGAAACACACATTACAAGTAAAGATATGCACAAACTAAAGGTGAAGAGATGGAGCAAGGTAATCCATGCTAACAGAACTCGTAAACAAGCAAGAGTAGCATCTATGTTATCAGACAAATTAGACTTCAAACCTAAACTTATCAGAAGAGACAAAGAAGGTCATTTCTTACTGGTGAAAGGAACAATCCAGCAAGAGGATATAACAATAGTCAACATTTATGCCCCAAACATAGGTGCAACCACTTTCATAAAAGAAACTCTTTGTGACATTAAATCACACATATATCCCAATACAATAATATTGGGAGACTTCAACACACCTCTCACACCACTAGATCAATCTTCAAGACAAACGGTCAGTAAAGATGCCTCAGTCCTAAGGAACACCATAAACCGAATGGACCTACTAGACACATACAGAATATTCCACACACTACCGCTGAATTCACATTTTTTTTTAAGCTGCTCATGGAACCTTCTCTAAAATAGACCTAGGTCACAAAGTGAGTACTAGTAAGTTCAAAAAATGTGATATAATCCCCTGTGTCTTTTCAGACCATAATGGAATGAAACTAGAAATCAACTATAAGAAGACCCAGAGAAACCTCATACACATGTGGAGACTGAACACTACACTATTGAATGAGGAATGGGTCAGAGAAGAAATAAGGGGAGAAATTAAGAAATTCCTAGAAACAAGCAAAAACAGAGATACAACATATTAAAATATCTGGGACACCTGAAGGCAGTATTAAGAGGAAAATTCATAGCATTGAGTGCCCACATAAGAAGAACAGAAAATCACCAAATAAATAACCTAATGACACACCTCAAAGCCCTTGAAAAACAGGAACAGTCTAACCCCAAAGTCAGTAGAAGACAGGAAATTATTAAAATCAGAGCAGAAATCAATGAAATAGAGAATGAAAAAACAATACAAAAAATCAACAAAGCCAAAAGCTGGTTCCTTGAAAAAATAAACAAGATAAATAAACCACTAGCCAACGTAACCAAAAGAAAGAGAGAATCAACCCAAATTACTAAAATAAGAGATGAAAAAGGGGATATTACTACTGACAGCACAGAAATCCAGACAATTATCAGAAACAACTTTGAAAAACTATACTCCAACAAAATGGAAAACCTAGAAGAAATTGACAAATTTCTAGATACATACAACCTTCCTAAGTTGAATCAAGAAGATATAGAAAATTTAAATCGACCAATAGCAATCAAAGAGATTGAAGCAGCAATAAAGAGCCTACCACCAAAGAAAAGCCCAGGTCCAGATAGTTTCCCAGGTGAAATTTATAAAACCTTTATAGAAGAACTAATTCCAATACTCCTCAATCTATTCTGTGAAATAGAAAGAAATGGGACTCTCCCAAATACATTCTATGAAGTCAACATCACATTAATACCAAGACCAAATAAAGACAGCTCATGAAAAGAAAACTACAGACCTAGATTGTTGATGAACTTAGACGCAAAACTTCTAAACAAAATACTAGCAACACACATTCAAAACCACATCATGAAAATCATACATCATGACCAAGTGGGGTTCATCCCAGGGATGCAAGGATGGTTCAAAAATGAAAAAAAATCCATGTAATCCACCACATAAACAAAACTAAAGACAAAAATCACATGATCAGCTGGG
>PVJS01004156.1:0-70832 GCA_004027185.1 Glis glis
TATTTTTTTTTTTTTTTTTGCGGTACCGGGGATTGAACGCAAGGGCGTTCTACCTCCGCGCTACGCCCCCGGCCCTATTTTTTTATACTTTATTTTGAAACCGGGTCTCACGAAGATGCAGAGGGCCTCACTAGGTAGAGAGAGAGAGAGAGAGACAGGGAGATAGACATAGAGATAGAGATAGGGAGAGAGAGAGAGAGAGAGCTGAGGCTGGCCGAGAACCCGGATCCTCCGGTCTCTGCCTCCCAAAGTACTGGGATTACAAGCGTGCGCCACCACGCCCGGCTTGAGTGTTCTTTTGATACAGCATCTGGCTTCTCCAAAAAATAAGTGATTCAAGAGAGCATGAGCACAATCCTTTGCCTCACTTGTCTTTGGATTTACAGTTCACTTGACTTCTAAACCCAAACCTCACCTCTGATGGCTGCATTTCCAAATGTTCTTTGCCCCAGGTGATACAGCCTTTTCCTATATCAGTAAATCTTGTCCCTATCCCTGAATTCCAGAATTTCAGCTTAGATATGGGAGCTCAGAACACAGTTTATCCAAGAAGGACTTATTAGTACAATGCTGCAGATAATTCTCAATAAAATAAATGCTAAAGACTATTACATATGTAATGGTAAGCACAAAGAATATGCATTTATTGTTAAAAGTATACAGTGCAAATTAAACTCCCATTGAATTTGGAAAAGAGAGAAAGCTACTTTCATTTTTGGGGGATCTTTTTTGTGTCTTTTTTGGAACTGGTGATTGAACCCGGGGTGTTGCATCTATAAGGCAAACACTTTACCACTGAGCTACAACCCAGCCCCAGATACTTTCATATTAAGAGGAAACATTATAGGCTGTAAAACTTGGGGAAAATTTTTAAGTATCACATATTAAAAACTTTAAAATTATTTATACTACATGACAAGATTTTCTGGTCCCAATAAAATAATCTTAAGTTTTAAGTTTCATGCACAAAGGTATTTATTACAGAATTATGGGTAATTATGAGACAGCTAAATATTTCATAAAATAGAATAATTAAATATATTGTGAGATATATATTGAAATACATAATACATAGCCTTTAAAATAATATTTAAGAATAATTTTTAATGCCTTAAGAAAAATATACTCAAAACATTAAGTCAAAAAAGATGATATAAAATCATGTTTAGTGCATAAACATGTAAATATGAAGTAAAATGTGTTTAAAAAGTGAATGATAAAATATTTCAACATTTCCTTATTGACTGTCTGAATAGAGAGTGATCTTGAATTTTTCTGCTTCTTTATGATTATGACATTATTTATTTGGGAGTTTCTTTAAAATGATTTTTCAAATGACCACACATTTTTAATGTATTGAAATAGTACCCACTGAAATAATTGAAAGTGATACACTGAAGTCTGAAGCGGATTCCCATCAAAAAAAGAAAGGAGGAGGAGGGGAAGTAATGATTGAATGGACTGCACTGGTGCTTTTAGATGGGGCAATTACGTTCTCACATTTCCTTCCATGTGGTAGGACATCAATTAGTGTGCCAATCCTAGCATGTATCTATTTTCTATTATTCTCCCCCTAAGTAGTTAGAGGAATGGGTAGGGAAATGACATACTTTATTGATAAATTCTGGAGGAAAACTTGGGCATTCATAATTTAGACACTTTTCTTTGTGAATGAGCTAATTTCAGGGAATACATGTTGGTTTCTGCTCTTTTAAATATAAGTGCCCAATGTGGTGACACCTGCCCTAGACTACTGCTAACTATGAATGGGTAGGTTGGTCTTATCCTTTCAAGAGTTAACTGTAAGGACCTTATCTGCTTATGAAAGAAGCTGCATTCTCAAATTCTGTCCTTGTTAGTAATGACATTAGTAATCTGATGTTTATCTGCTGACTTCTGGTCTTATTTTTGGTTGATTAAAAAATTAAGTAAGGGGGTCAACCCTTTTTCTTACCCCCCTACCCACAGCATTTGGGTAAGATGACCACAACAGTTCACTTTGATGAAGTCTATATCCAGCTCCTAATCGTGCTCTAGTATTGTGAATGCAATTGTTGCTTTCCCTGTGACTTAGTTTAAAAATGATTCATCTTCCTTTCTGTTCTTCAGATATGACTAAAGTAGGATACTTATGATTAATCGCACGCTTATGGACACATTTTGGAATTAGGCTCTCTAGCTTTTAAGGCAAACAGTGGGAAACAAGAGAAACAAGAGCAAAGGTAATTCAAAGATGTGTACATGGGGAAAATAATACAGGAGTAAAGATTAAGAACACAACAGATATGCAACAGTGCTACAAAAATGGAAGCGGTGCTGCAAAAATGGAACTTCTTATGTTCATCTCCCTCCTGATATGCCTTCACCAGGTGAAACAGAATAAGATTAGAAGACACGCATTTTCAATTTCAGTAATCCAAAAGGCATATTGTAACTACTATATAGGTACAGGACAGGATAAAGTGAACATGTATAATACAATGAAAGCCCTAATAGCCTAGTAAAATAATTATTGTTTATAATAAAAATGTTATTATTAGTAGTATTTTTAACTCCTCTATGAATTAGTAGGTATTATCATTAGTTATTAAAGCACTGATGGTGCCAAGAATCAAAGTGAGAAACAGGAGGATCATGAACCTCACAGAAAGAGCTAAGATCTATTTGTTTCCATGTAAGGACCTTAGGCCCTACTTTATCCTCCTTCTAGGCTGCTTCACTCCTCCCTGTCTGCTTAGCTACCGAAGGAATGTGTGGTCTGCAGGGACAATAAAGACCTTTTCTTTACAGTTGGATCTATGACATTACTCTTTAAGAAACAAACATTTGTAGCGAAAATAAGGCGATAAATAGAGAAAAGGGGGAGTCTTTCTGTAGCTGTGAAAAAAGCACCCGAGGTCTAGTGACAGCTTGAAGCTTTCATTAGAGATCAACATTATATTCCAAATTCAAACAGAAGAGAAGTCCAGCCAGTGTGGAATTCAGGATAGCACTAGAAAACAACGTCTTAGCTGTGTCTCTCTCAAGGCTTCACAAGGCACCATTTATCTTGGTGAACTTGCCAAGGTCCAGAGTAATATTATCATCAGCTTTGCAGTCTAAAAAACCTGGATTTTTTTTCAGTATGAGTAGAATCACAATAACTTTACCAAATATATGTATAAAGTCAGCATGCTAACATATTAATTTAAAAAAACATTTTTACGTACATTAGCATTCTTACACTGGTATTTCTAGAATGTGCTCCTCAAGCAAGCAGACCAGTGGAGGATATGGAGAATGGTTGGTAAGCACAGAGGCAGAACAAACCCACTGTTACCTATCACTTCCACTTCTTGAGTAGAATTTTTATCTGGACTCAGATATGCTTACTCCTTTCTTCTTAATCTACTTCTAGAGTAAAGGCAGAGTGATCTTTTTCCAAAAATGAAAAACTCTACAGGTTTGCCCCTATGTAAAACTCTTACGTTATGTGCCATTAGGGACAGAAAACCAAAACCCTTTACTCAGACTTAAAGTCCCTGTGTATTATGACCCCTGTTTACCCTGAGAGAACTTAATCTGAGATGTTTAAGTTTTATGCCAATACTTTCAGCTGTAAAAAGGAGAGTACTGAAATTCCCATCAAAAATATTTTTCTAGCCGGGCGTGGTGGCACACGCTTGTAATCCCAGTACTTTGGGAGGCGGAGACCGGAGGATCCAAGTTCACGGCCAGTCTCAGCTCTCTCTGTCTCTGTCTCTGTCTGTCTCTGTCTGTCTTTCTCTCTCTACTTAGTGAGGCCCTCCGCAACTCCGTGAGACCCGATTTCAAAATAAAGTATTAAAAATAGGGCCGGGGGTGTAGCACAGAGGTAGAATGCCCCTGGGTTCAATCCCCAGTACTGCAAAAAAAACAAAAAATAATTTTTTTTCTGAAATTAGCTACCATTCACTCTTTCCAAATAGAAAAATATTTTTATAATTTCTTTCAACAGTGCAGTTTTATTTTTAGCAAAACCACTTATTTGGCATCAAAATGAGCATGTTTACTCTCTATTACTGTCGATCAATGACTTATTTATTTAAAGCAGCTGACCCTTAGTCCCAGGGCCTTAGGAAGAGTCAGAGAACCTGCACTTTCTTGCTCATTCATTTGATGTCTATTGAGCACTCTTTAAATATTAAGTACTGTTTTAGATGTGGAGTAAAAAGCAGCAACAACAGATTTCCTTTTCTTTTATGGAGCTTAATTTTGAGGGGAAGGGCAGAAAGTAAGAAAAATTTCAGTTAGAACAAAGATGTATGCAGAAGTTAAAAGAGAATGGAGGAAAACAAAATAATTATATGTTAAGAAAAGGGAGAGAAACCTTAGACACTCTCATTGAACAACTAAGACCCCAAAGGAGGTATATAGTTAGCATTTGAAAAATTCTCTGTGGTTTAGTGTAGAACTTAATAATTCATGTATAAAAATATTATCAAGAGCCTGGATTCCTAAATACTGATATGATAGGCTTGGGGTGGGATCTCTGCTCTGTATTTATAGAATCTCAAATGGACTCTTGTGTATTGGAAGAGGCATCAAGCTGGTTCAGTTAACTATGCACATTTTAATGTACTTTTAAATTCTTGAGAACTCTAAAGAAGGCTTGAATGTGGTGCATAAGAATCAACTACTTGCTATTAAATACTTTAGTGGATCTGATTATTTTCTTAGTAAACGGTTTTGCTACTCTCAGCCAGCTGTTTCACCAGATAAACTCTGAGGATTGCTGAAAGTCCTCAGGGGTGTTTCTGAAGGTATAGTTAACTTAAAGACATTTCTTTTATGAAGCTACATTAAAACTTCTACCTATTCATGAAATGCCAAGCTATCTTAGGTGATGAAATAGTACGCTCAGAAGAGACCATTTCAGTTTAGTCCCTTTTGAAACTTGATTTGGGAAGGGTAAGGTGAGCCAGAAGCTCACTGTGGTGATTTTTCATGGAAAATGAAGTATGACAGTATATACTGGCCATGAAAAACATTGTTGAACAGCTCCATTATCCAATCTTGATTCCTGGAAAAAAATCTATCTGCAGTGATTTTATTTTACCTCCTAAAGTAATTAGAAAGAGGAACTATCAGGACATAATTCTCAACATTTAGATGAAGGAAGTGAGAAAGAGGTATGCCTTTGGAAATTTGGACAGTAACAATATTTACCTCAGTGGTTATATTTGGAAAAAATTATATAATAGGATCCTAAAAGAAAATTCACAAAATTAGAAATAGCAAATACTGGAAGTGTTTGGATGTCCTACAATGGTAACAATTAAGATGAAAGGCTTAGGAAAGAGAAGTACTAGCTACAGAGACAAAAGAGCATATGCTTAATTTTTTCCTCTATATTTACTACCTCTATATCCTTTATGAGTTATTTTCTCTATCATAAACAAATAAATAGATATCCTTACCTAATATATATTGAATCTATCTAAATGTACTCTGTGTTATTTTATCTTCACAGCAATAAATCTATGATACCAATACTAGTAATATTAATACTTTACAGACAAGAAAACTGAAAATTATAACTGTTACATATCTTCCCCTGGAGTCTGTATTAAGAAATGAAAGGACTGGTATTTTTTTTTTTTTCAGTACTGGGGATTGAACCCAGGGGCATTCTACCTTCAAGCTCCACCCCCAGCCCTATTTTTTAGTCTTGATTTTGAAACATGGTCTCACTAAGTTGCAGAGGACCTCACTAAGTAGCTGAGGCTGGCCGCGAACCGGGATCCTCCTGTCTCTGCCTCCCAAGTACTGGGATTACAAGCGTGCACCACCACGCCCCGTGAAAGGACCAGTATTTGAAGTTAGGTTTGTCTGAAACCAAACCTGAGCTTCTAACCCCTTCATACTATAGACTCAAAAGGGTCATTATAAGATTAGGTGGAATTATGCACGAAACAATGCCAAACACATCTAAACACTCAATATAAATGTAGCTGTTGTTAATTTTAGTATGAATATTCAATTGAATGAGAAAACAATATACATTGATTTAAATAATTAGAATTTAAATTCTTACTCTGCCTTATACCCAGAAGTTCATTACTCAGACTCAACCATGCTGGTGTTAACACTAAAATATCTAGCTCTTATGCTGTGCTGAAGAGTTGGAGAAAGCCCCTCTGTTTTGAGGATTTGGTCTGGTTCTAGACAAAATTTTTCCTCGGTATGAATATTATACCACCTCAGTATGAATATTATTCCACTGCACTTCAATCCTTGCTTCTCTGCATGGAGAGCATTCACGCAAAAAGGCACAAATAGGAGAAAAGAAAAGGTTTATTTAGGGAAGTGATGGCACCATGTGAGTAAAGTCATGATAAAAGAAAGGGGCAGGGATTTACCTTCCAGAGAAAAGTGTCTGGAATCGGCTGCTTTCTTGAAAACCGTGTTGTCTTACATTCCCTCTGAACATCTCCTTCCTCGTGCATATTTCATTCAGGGTGGTCCATTGCCTTTTGCACATCACACCTTAGTGACTTTGTGTTGTCTCCACACCTTCCCATGGGGAGGGAGTTGAACCTTTTGATATCTGTGCTTCAGGTCCATCCCAACCTACCTTTCTGCTCACATCTAAATATCTACCTGACAGGTCCACACTGGCTACTGTTAAAAACCCCTTGTTCCTCCCAGCACTGTTGCTTCAGGCCCTGTAGTTCTAATATATTCGAGGCTCCATGGATTTTGGAAGGATTCTACTGCCTTTCTGTATTCATTTCACATTTATTAAGTACCCTTTAAGTAAGAAGCACCGTTCTAGATGTTGAGGAAAAAGCAGCAACAAAAATTTTCTGCTCTCTGCTTAGAATTTTGCCTGTGTTGGTATGCCATGCAACCATTTTTTCTGTGCAAACTTGTTGCCTCTTATTAGAATGGAACAGAATGGCAGGTACGTTCCAGCCAGAGGCAAATTCACCATGAAGCTGAAGAAGCTGGTCAACTTCAGGGCTTCTTTCTCGACCTTGAGATGGGCTTGAAAAGTGTGTTCTGTGTTTTCTTTGTTTTCACAAAGGTAAGATAATTCTAATGGTAATCAGTTAGATGTTGGCTAGCCTCCTTATATTTTTATGATCTTATGAAAAGAAAGTTGAGTTTACTTATTAATAATCTTGGGTTGTTAGGTATGATATTATTATGGAAGTTATATGAAAAATATGTTCTTGTTATTTTTTATTGTTACATTAAAATTGCACACAATGCTGAGGCTCATTGTTAGCTATTTGTACATGTGCATAACATAATTTGTTACAGTTGTGTCCTGAGCATTTATAGGTGAAAGAACACAAAGCAGGGAATATCCCTCCCAAAAGGAAAGGAAAGCATATAATGAAAGAAAAAAAAACTAATATTATGCTTATAATGTTGAAATTGGGTAATAGATACACAGAGATTAAGTATATTATTCTTTTATATTTATATATGTTTGAACATTTCCAAAATAAGAAGTTTAAAAATGTTTGAACCCAAGTTAAATCTAGGTGTCATATATTTTCATATATAACCTGGCAACTTATTCAATAGGTAGTTTCCAGTTTGTATTCCCCCCCAAAGTATTTAAATTATATTTTGGCTTTGCTTTTACTATTAATCTTTTTGTATTTTCAAGAGTACAAACATAATTCATAGATTGAACCTGTTATTCTGCCAAAAATGTCAAAATACTTGATAATTTTTCTCTTTTTACCTTGAATTCTTAGTTTCTCAAATTTATTCACCATATAACTGATTTTATTTTCAGCAAGTCAATTCCACAGTTGCACCTCTCATATCAAATTGATATCTTATTGTTAAACTTGGGGTTCCTTGTATTTTTAATATTTTTACAAGTATACCTCAGTATTTGAGGGGAATTGGTTCTGGGACCCCCATTGTATTAGTTAGCTTTCTGTTGCTGTGACAAAATACCTGAGATATTCAACTTATTTTGACTGATGGTTTCATTAATTTCAGTCCATGGTCTCTTTGGGCCCAAGACAGGACAGTACATCAGGATAGAAACATGTGGTGGAGGAGGTATGTTCACCTCATAGTGGCTGGGAGCCAAGAGAGAGACAGGAATGAGCCAGGGTCTCATTATCCCCTTACAGAGGATACCCCCATGTCTTGGTCAACATTATGACGACTGTAATCCAAAACAACTGACCACACATCTTAGAGCAAAGTAGATTTATTTGCTCACACAGTTTTTGGAGATTTAAAAGTTCAGTTCATGGGAGGCTGGGTCTGCAGAGCTCAGGTCATGGTGGCAGGAAGTGGAGAGAGGGAGAGTGCAAGGGCTCTGCTCTCATATCAAGAAGGCCAGAGGCTGGAAGCAGAGGGAGAGCAGAGGGAGGAGAGATCTTATATAATCCCCAAGGCCAGACTCCAGGAACCCCTCCTTAGCAACCAAGCTCCACTTCCAACATTGCTAACATGTTTCCCTGAGCCTGGAGGGATATTCTAAATCTAAACCATTACACCTAGTGACCTAGCTTCCTTCCATTAGGCTCCAAACCCTAAAGTTTTTGCCATCTCTCAAGTGCCACAGGCTAATGACCAAGACTTTGACACATGAGCGTTTGGGGGGCAAGATGCAAACTATAGCACCCATGAATATCAAATTTTGCCAGTGATGCTCAAGTCTGTCATATAAAATGGCATCGTATTTGCACATAACCTGTGCATATACTTTGAATCATCTGTAGGTTACTTATGTCTAATACAATGTAAATGCTATGTAAATAGTGTTTACCTTTCATTGTTTAGGGAATAGTGTCATGGAAATAAAGTCTATACATTTTCAGTACAACCTCAATTTTTTCCCAAATATATTCAATCTGAAGTTGCTTGAACATGCAGACGTAGAACCTGTGCATATGGAGGGATGATTATTTTAATGATCTTGTTTTTGTTTCATAACCTTCATGTCTCTTGAAAGACTCCCAGCTTATAGCTCTCTGTTCCTCTTTCATAAGAATGCATCTTGCAATTTTTATATAAACCAAGCAGGCAATTTTTCTCTCTTTATTTTTAAAGCTGAAAGAGGCATGTATAAAACAGTCCCTTTGTTTGGCCTGTGTTATGTCTTCAGAGTCTTCATAGGTACATAGAAGCATTATACATTTCTAAGAGTAAGTGGTATTCTCCAAATATTTAACTCCTCCCCTCTCCCACCTTGACTATTTGGAGACCTCTGATAATCTTCAATACTATTCCATGGAATCCCAATTAGGAAAATGTCAGCTAGGCATTTTTGAAATTGTCTCTTTCTGCCCATAATCAGAGGGAAGTACAGAAATTCATGCCTTATATTTTATATGTGTCATGACTCAGTCAATAAAAATTATTTAGCATCTATAATCGACCAAGAACTGTCCTTGCTCTGGAGATACAAAGACTAATATTTCCTCTTAGCTCAGAAAAGACTTTATGGGATAAGAAACACATAAACACAGGTGTTCTGGCAACAGAAAAAGAAAGGTGTATGTAACTCTTACTAATAGCATTGACCTAAAGGCTATAAAAATGCAAATACTTAGGAATAAACCTAACCAAAGAGATAAAAGACCTCTACAATGAAAATTATTAAACACTGAAGAAAGAAATTGAAGATCTTAGAAGATGGAAAGATCTTCCCTGCTCTTGGATAGGCAGAATAAATGTTATCAAAATGGCCATTCTACCAAAAGTGATCTACAGAGTCAATGCAATCCCTATCTAAATACCAATATCATTCTTCACAGACCTAGAAAATCAGTCATTAATTTCATATGGAGAAACAAAAGACCCAGAATAGCCAAAGCAATTCTTAGCAATAAGAACCATGCAGGAGGCATCACAAATTCTGATTTCAAATTAATCTTCAGAGCTATAGTAATAAAATAAGCATGGTATTGGCACAAAACAGACACATAGACCAATGGAACAGAATAAAAGATACAGAAACAAATCCACAAACTTATAGCCACTTGATTTTTGATACATACGTTGGAGAAAAGACAGTCTTTTCAACAAATGGTGTTGGAAAAACTGATTATCTATCTGTAGAAAAATGGAACTAAATCCTTACCTCTTATCCTGCACAAAAGTCAATTTGAGATGGATCAAAGACCTGGAAGTTAGACCAAAGACTGTGAAATTACTAGAGGAGGGCATAGGTTCAACACTCCAACATATAGGCACAGGTAGAAACTTCCTCAACAAGATCCCCAAAGCACAGGAAACTAAAACAAGAATTAATAAGTGGGATAGCATTAAACTAAAAAGTTTCTGCACATCAAAGGAAACCATCGAGAGTCTAAAGAGAAAGCCTTGGAATGGGAGAAGATCTTTGAAAGCTATCCCTCTGACAGAGGACTAATATCTAGGATATACAAAGAACTTAAAAGACTTTATACTAAAAAAACAAATAACCCAATCAAGAAATGGGCAACTGAATTGAATAGACACTTCACAAAAGAAGAGATAAAAATGGACAACAGATACATGAAAAAATGTTCAACATCATTAGCAATCAGGGAAGTGCAAATGAAAACTACTCTGAGATTTCATCTAACTCCAATCAGAATGGCAATCATTAAGAAGTCAAACAATAATAAATGTTGGTGAGGATCTGGGGAAATAGGAACTCTTCTGCACGGTTGGTGGGATTGCAAACTAGTTCATCCACAATGGAGATCAGTGTGGAGATTCCTCAGAAAACTGGGAATGGATCCACCATATGATCCGGCTATACCACTACTGAGTATCATTCCAAAGGGTTTGAAACCAGAAAACTACAGTAATATATGCATACCCATGTTCATAGCAGCACAATTCACAATAACCAAATAATGGAACCAAACTAGGTGTCCATCAACAGATGAATGGATTACAAAACTATGGGAAATACACACAATGGAATTCTACTCAGCAATAAAGAACAAAATAATATCATTTTTACAAGAAAATAGAAGGACCTGGAGAATATTAAGTGAGGTCAGCCAATCACAGAAAGAAAAGGGTCATATGTTTTCTCTAATATGCACAAGCTAGGGAGTAGTTGGGATACAAGAGGGGCTTCAGACAATGGTGAAGCTTCACTAGAGCCAGGGAAGTGGTCTAAGGGAAAGGGAAGAATGAAGTTCATTAATGGAATTACTACCATCAACCATGTGTACATATGAGAATATACCAACGTCAATCTCAGTACTCTGAATTGAGAGGGAGGTAATGGGGAGGCACCAAGTGCTGTGTGCATGTATGTTATTGTCAACTTGATTTTCATTGTGATGTGAGACTATAATGCACCAATAAAAGCACATTTAAAAATGCATTAACAAAAAAGTCTTTCTGGAATAATAGCTCAATTACTAAGTGGTTTGTTTTAAAACATGAAGGTGAAATGTTCTATAAATTAAGGTTGTTTGTATGTTTGTTTGTTTTGGTAACCCTAAGGAAAAAGAAACTTAATCCTGTTTTGCCAACATGTTTTAAAAGCTTTTAATATTTAGTAAAGTAAATGATGGTTTTAATTTAGGGAAAAAGTTATTGAGCTTTAATACTAATTTTTGAGATTTACTGAGAGAGTATTTAATATTAGGGAAAATTGTTTTGGTTTGTTAATTTTATAAAAAGGTTCTAAACTTTAATCAGTGACAACTCACTCAAGCTCCTAACTGCAAAATGAGCTATTTTTAAGTAATGTGACAACTTTACAATTTTAAAGCTCTTCTTCACACAATTTTTTTCATGAGTGCCTCTGAAGTTTTGCATTTTTCTAATGAGATAATGTTTATAAATAGAAGGTTATAATCTCTATAGGACATAAAAACTCATAGAAATGAGTTTTAGAAGTCTAAATTCAGTCTGTACTTAGCATTTTAGAGATTTTGAAAATTAACAAACAAACAAAAGACAAAGGAGAACCCTTAATGGAGTGAAGGAGGGGACCTAACTGAGGGAGATGGGAGTAGGGGAGGAAGACTTGAAGAGGGAAACACCTCAAAGAAAATGATGTACATATATAAACCTATCAATAACAATTACTGTGCTGAGCACTGGGAAGGTGGGGAGGGAGAGGGAGTGAGGTGGGGACTGGGGGAGGGCTCAACGTGTGTTTTGTGTACATATGCCTCTATCACCCTGAACTGCATCAAGATGTATGATTATAATGCATCAATAAGAAATAAAAATAAAATAAAAACTAAAAATTAAAAAAAATAACAATAAAGCTAGTATTTGTTAAGAGCTTTATGGTTTAGTGTTCTCTTCTGTTATTTTGCAATCATTCTTATGTTAGTTTCTTCAACAAAGAAATGATTAAAAAGTTTAATATGCTAATATCCTTTACTACATAGTTGACAAGGAAATGTTGAATGATTATACAGAAAAATGGTCAAAGAAAATGAAGAGAAAGTACAAATGGGCATAATATCGAAACTGGCAATGAATAGGTAAACCACTGAAAATCTGACCCTCAATAGTAACACCACCACTATAAAAGCAACTTTAAAAAATAATAACTAAGGAAAACATCAAAATGAAAAGTC
The DNA here is from genome assembly GCA_004027185.1 of Glis glis. Taxonomy (NCBI): domain Eukaryota; kingdom Metazoa; phylum Chordata; class Mammalia; order Rodentia; family Gliridae; genus Glis; species Glis glis. Next base: position 12,546 of record PVJS01004156.1, read on the forward strand.
ATTTTAAAGATAACAGTCCTTATGTTGGTGAGGGTAAAATACAAAATCTTGCTACTAAGTTTGAGAACTGACATAAACTTTCTGGAAAGGAAGCAGCAGGCAAAATGTATCAAAAAAACTTCAAAAACATTCATAGGCTTTGGTTCATTAGCACCACTTCCAGGGGCATCTTCCTCAGGAAAATATACTCATATGTTTGAGTATAATTTCTTTGCTTGACCCTCAGTGTAGTTTATTGATGTAAAGACTCATGATTCCAATATTACAGACTAGTCAACCAAAATCCAGAATAGTTAAGTGGCTTGTATAGAATCTAACAACTAGTTAGTGCCATGTCCAGATCAAATCTTTTGGGTCTCAACTCTGCAACTATTGCTTATACTGAAAACTTTTGGCCTAATAATTTTTTTTGGAACATTCTTCATGCTACACTTAATATTTGGCTCTGGATCTACAAAGATCTATAAGAGGTAAATATTTACTGAGCATTTACTATGCACAAACTTTTTCATATATGGATTATGTTATTCTAGTATATGAACAACACTTGAGTGTCCTGTTTTTTCAAAGAGGAAATTGAGTAACTATCCAAAGATTGGGTAGATGAATTAACATACCAATCTGAGCCATCTTACTCCAGAGTCCTCTTTCTTAACCATTACATTGAATTATTTCTCCAAGACAGAGTACCCATAGATCCTGCCCTCAAGGAGCTCACAGTATAGTGGCAGGAGACATAGTTGTTATGATTTAGAATACGTAAGAACAGCACTGTAAGAACAGATATGCAAAAGACTAACTATGCTTTGGTCCTTCTAGCACTGACAGTGGTGGGTGGGAGGACCCTGAATACTATTGCCATCTGTAAGACCAATCCACATTTGCATTTGCAACTTCAGATCATCACATCCACTCTCTGAGAAGGTTCTGGAATAAGATGTGCATATTTTTATTGATTGAAAATTCTATATGTGTTTTGACTACCTTTACAGGCAAAGTAAAACTAGAAATACCCATAGAAAAATAATGGAATGGGTAGCTGGGCATGGTACCACACACCTGTAATCCCAGTACTTAGGAGGACAAGACAGGAGGACTCCAGGTTGCAGGCCAGTGCATGGTAACTTAGTGAGACCCTATTTCAAAGTAAAAAATGAAATAGGGCTGGGGATGTAGCTCAGTGGTAGAATATACATAAGTTCAATTCCCAGTGATACACAGAGAGAGAGAGAGAGAGAGAGAGAGAGAGAGAGAGAGAAGGAAAAACAATGGCTTGAAATGTATTAAAATGTTAAGGCATATTTTCATTCTCATCAACAAAAGGATTGTTTTATTTTTCATATGTCTCTATAGTTGTTCTGGTTTTAGAACTAGATAAATGCTGTACATACTAGATACAGATAAATGCTATACATACTAGTTTTATTAATATTCATATAATGATATGGATATTAGTATAAAACAGTTAATTAGCAAACTCCTGGGGGTTAGTACACAGTCCAGCTATATTGTACACAGGTGTTTAGGGGAAAGGGCAGAAGTCACCATGTGGACTTTTAGTTATTCTCCAAATTTAACTATATTGCAGCCTCCTGCATTGGGTAAATGTGGATGCTCTCATACTGGTCTCTTCTGGGAGGATTTAACCAAAACTTGGGTGCAGCAGCAGGATTGGCCACACAAAGTGCAGTCAAACCAAATGAGAAAATATGCCCGACTGCCTTTGAAACATGTAATTGCTATACACATTCAAGATGTATTTATGAAGGTTTGAAACGAGGAAAAGGAATCTCATTATGCGATTCCATCAAAGACATAGCGCGCTCCAGAGTTTCCCTAGCTTAGGTCCTGGCCCAGCCTGACCACTGCTAGCCTGCTGTTAGATGCTCTCTTGAAAGTCAATTTTGGGCAATTTTTAAGCTCTCATGCAAAAAGCAAACGTCAGTTGAACCCTTCCTCATACCTGGTGCTTGTGAGCATTACTCATTTGAGCCTCACAATGGGTTTTTTGTTGTCATCATGACAAATGTGGCCACAGAGGCTTAGAAAGGATAAGCAGCTTGCTGAGGGTCAGACTTTTGTGAGTTGTAGAGCAAAGGATTAAACCCAAGCAGCAGTCAGGCTCTTACTCATTTACTGGATTGTTGTTGCACTGAAGAAATAAAAAATTAAACATTTCGCATGTGATAACCACTTCTCCCCTGTCTTCTGCTTCTACTACCATCCACCTGGCCTTTAACAACTCCTCCAATGCCCTATATAACATATTTTAAATTTGCTAATTAATATATTTTATGGTTATAATTTAAATATTATGAGATAATTGGGCAGAATTAAACACACCCAGCAGTGTTGGGAAAGGAGAATTAGGATTCTCTGGCGTAGATAAAAGAGATAAACCATTCCTTTATCCTTCCTTGTTATTAATGTTATGAATAGCTCCATATGATTTTATAGTTTTTTTCCCCCCAAATATGCCTACATTGCAGTTGTGGTGCCTATAATTTTAAAGAAAACAGTCTTGTAGGGTGGGTTGAAGAAAACAAAGTGCATTTTCTAATTCTGAAATATCCCATTAATTATTAATTTGCATATGTAATTAATGCATAAGGTAAAGAGGAGTGTGTATTCCATCTTTGGGAGTAGAAGACAAATAGAGTGGCAGCGCAGTGGGAAGATTGCTGTATAGATGTCACGGGCTTCCTTCTTGGAGGTGCGCAGGATCAACTTTGAGAAATACTTAGTGGAAGATTAAAGAGCCGAATGCAGAAAGAAAATGAGACTGCAGAGAACAGTGGAAAAATAGTGGAGAATTTGTAGTTCAATGATCAACGTTTCATATCTCTCATGTGTGAGCTATATTACTCTGGTAAGTTGAATAGATGTTGGTTTTGTCCCCTATAGAAATAGGGCTCGTAAAACCTAATCCTGTAAGGATATGTTGAGGATTAAATGAGTTTATGCAGAATGCTTGCACATGCCTAGAACACAACAGGCACCAGGTAGATGATGGCTTTCAGATTTGTCACAGGGCTATGAGTTTCCCTTGTTTGGTTCTTGTTTCCCTCAAAGAAAGATTTCATTCGGGGAACACAGATAGGGTGAGCATGAAGGGTTTTATTGGTGGGTTTACCAGAAGGGTCTCAGAGCCCTCTGGTCCCACAGCGACAAAGAGGAGGGCCAAGTCTGTTGTATGGTGAGTTTTTAATACAGTCCAGAAATCCCACCCCTCCTCATGCATAGTAATTTGGGGCAGTTATATTTGGGTTTGGCGCTGCTATGTTGGAATTTTCCACGGTGTGTAAAGCTGCAATGTAATGGCTCCAAATCTCTGACCACAGCTGGGAAGGGCAATCCCCATATCTCTTTTCAGGAAGGGTCATCCCTGTCCCATTTCTCTCCCTACCCTACTCATCTCTGGCTAACTACCTAATAGTGTTCAGTTGTATATCACACATGTGGGGATAATGCTTGACAGGATAATCATGAGCATTCTGTGACTTTGGATGCAGACGGAGTTCACCACAGTACCAATCAGCCTCCTGGATGGGTCACTTTGTTCTTGGTCAGCCCAATTTAACACTGTGTAGAAACATTAACTCATACATAAAACTCAGTTGCAGAATTTACACATTTCCCCCATGACATTCTATCTATTCGCTCCAATGCATTTTCCATGTTTTTTTTTAGTAATGAACAAGTTTTATTTTTATAATCTGATCAAATAATAGTCAATGTTAATTTGAGGGAGGAAAAAAAATGTCCTAGCTCTAAAGAAATTTGGCCACAAGGGGGAAGTAAAAGAACTTGTTCAGGAAACCCAGCAGTGGTTTTCTTTGTTTAATTCCCTCTTCTCACCCCCAACCCTCTCACTTCCTAGATTCTGTTTGTCATCTTGTACTTCTCTTGCAGGCTTCCTGATTCTAAAAATACCCTCAGAGGCCCTATACTTGGAAAGCTTATTGACATTAACCACCTCTGATATCAGACTGATGGCTGCAGGATGAGCTAAGTGGTGCCTCGCTAACAACACTGTCTTCGATTCCAACACGTCCTTATGGATTGCAAAGCAATAATTGCTCACTGCTGCTCTGTCCCAGTGCACTTAATCTCTGCAAAGGAATTACCTGTGGTCACAGTAAGATGGCTGGGTATAAGAGCTGGCACAACACCAATGGGATGAAGAGGACCATTTAGGTCCTGTACTCTCAGCAAATTACTTATCTAGATTGATTGCTCTAAGCAGATAGAATTCCTCTGAATCTACTTGTTTTGATATCCATCCCAACACCCCACTTTCAATAACTAGGGGCTCTTTTAAAATGCATTCTCTCTCTCTCTTTCTCTCCTTCTGAGCTACACCCCAGCCCTTTTCATCTTTTATTTTGAAACAGGGTCTTGCTAAGTTGCTGAGGCTGGCCTTGAACTTGTGAACCTCCCATCAGCCTCCCAAGTACTGGGATTTACAGGCATGTGCCACCATGCCCGGTTTAGAATGCATTCTCTTTGTCTGCACTTGCTTACAGCTCAGGCTTTAGCAAATCATTTGCTCTTGAGGCTGCTTATTCTTTTACTTGGCAAATATGTCCTGTGGGCTCTGCCTGTCACCCTTCCTGTAGGCACTGGTCACAGCATCACAGAGGGCAAGGGCCCTGCTGCTAAGGAAATTGTTCTGGAATAGGTTGTTTTATGCTACTGATATTTAGAGCTGCACGGATACCTTGATTCTCATTTCCAACAGAATTAAGGCCAAACCTCATAAAATATAAGGCTGGGCAGGTTAAGCTCCTTGCAGGAAGATGGCACATTCCAAAGAAACTATTTACAAAGGTGTGTGGGAAAGGGCGAAGGGAAATTCACAAGTGATGGCCAAGCCTTCCACTCTACACTGAGCTGGGCAAGAGTCACAGCTGTAGGGGAGTCAGCCCCCACTGGAGAGGAACACTTTGGTAGTTAAATGGCTGCAATTAAGCCTGGAAAGTAGGAAACCAATGAAACAAATGTCTCCACTTCTCACTTCTGCCTTCTAATCTCCATCTGGTGTACCCACTCGCAGAACCCAACAGGGAGCTGCTATTTGGGGGGAATTTTTGCCCAAATCAGGAGAAGCATTTTTTTGCCTTTGCTAAACTGTAAATGAATTAAGCAATTCATTTGAAGGGAAAAAGTAGTAAGAAAAGATTCAGAACTCTAGAGATAGACATTAGTCAAATGAATCAGATATTCCATATGAACAATGGGGACTTTCTTCTGCTTTAGGAAAAAGAAGATATATAAGAAGGGGGCGAGGTTGTCTGCAGGCAAGCTAATTACAACTTTTCTTTTCTCAGTTGAGGTACTAAAAGTCAGGCTCCTGCTGGTCTTTAGAAGAAATATTACAGAGTAGAGGGCATTCAAAACTTTGTGATCCAGACTGTACCACATTTGTTTTGTTCTCTCTCCTTTTTTTCCCCCCTTGTTGTTAATTACAAAATATTCTCTTGAAATAGAACTGTCCAAATCGTGATGTACTGTCTTCTTCTAGTTTCAATTTCCTAGTGTAGCTTTCCAGTAGAGAAAGGAGTGACATGTGACAAATGGCCAAAAAGTCACCCGGGCCCGCACGGTTCAATTGTCCAAGACTCTTTTGAGACGCCAGCTCCAAGAGGAAAATAGGCTTATACTGAAAATGAAAGGAGCTAACAGGAATGCCGTGTCAGTTCTCTTCAGAACAGGTGTATTCACCTCCACAGGGAGGGTGTCAGAGCCATGTCAGTGAAGCCCTTCTTTAACTTTCTTTAGACTCCTCAATATAGCTAAACATTAAGAGAAAAATAACAACAACAAAAATAAAACTTCTGCAAATCCAAATCATTTAATACCTTTTGACATACACACACTTAATCAATAAATGTCTCAAAGTATTTCTGAGTTAATGATATCAGAGAATTCTGTGACATGCAAAATTGTTCCTGGAAAGCACAGCGCAGGAGTACCACGGACACATGTACTGTCAAGATCAATACAACACTTGGGTAGGAACAAGGCCCACATGCTGTAGGCTGCCTATTGCTAAAGTGGACTCCTGGCCCAACATGGGTGCAGCTAGCCACAGGTGATGCTAGCTGGAATAGAAGACTAATAGGCTGGGACTGGGTCTTCCTCTGGCACCAGAGTTATTGCGAAGGCTCCTTTTGCAGGCAGGCCTGGGCATGGGAGGCATTAGAATCTGTGCAGGGTTAGGTTTTACTAGTCTAGCACTAAGTTCCAGGGTGAAGTTTTGTGCTCACTAGCCTGTTCTAGCCTTAGCATAAGGGTTTGGCACCATGCTCTGCTGCCTGAGGTTGGCATAGTGTTCTTGAAGGCAGAACCTTGGCCACCTATACTGACACTAAGTTGGGTTGCACGGGTCTCACAGCCATAAGGATCTGCACTGTCTCAGAGGAGCACTGAGGCTGGCACTGAAGTTGGTGGTGATGCTGGTCAAAACAAGACCATCCCACTGGGGTCCAGGTCTGTGCCTGGTTCAACGCTCCTGGTTCTCAGGCTTTGGGATTTAAACTGGAACGAAATCATCAGTTCGTTTGAGTCTCCACCTTGCTGGCTTACCCTGTAGATCTTGGGATTTTTCAGACTCCTTAGTTGTATGAGTCAATTGCTTATAATAAATTGTGTGTGTGTGTGTGTGTGTGTGTGTGTGTTTCTGGAGAATCTTGTTGTACTTAATCTTCCAGACCAAAAATATAGCCAAATCATTATGATATATGCATATAACCGATTGTAAAAATAAGTGGGTTTACCTCAGTTTCTTAATCAGTTATTTTTATGTTGAGGATGTAGTAGCATGTATTGGTTGGTGAGATTGCTAAAGGAATTGTTTGCTACACTCTTTTTTTTTTAGATTCAAAAAGATTTGGCCATATCTGTAGCACAGCACTTTTCTAAATGCACTTCTAAATATGAGATTCTTTTCCAAATGATGATTTTGGAAATGATCTAGAAGGCAGTATCAAGCCATCTTTCATTTGCTTGTTTGATTGTTCTTTTTATTGTTCTGCTCCTAGTCAAGACATTTCTCTTTTTAGCTCCAAAACTTCTGATGATTTTCCTTCAAAATTTGCATGATTGGCTTTTAAATGTTGCTGAAAAAGAGAGTTTCATGCAGTAATTGTTCAGTTTCTTTTTTTCACAAAATAGATACTGAAATTTAGATGAGTTTGCGTCTCCCCAATAATAAAGCTCACACTTTAAATAAACATCTAAGTACATCCGATGTTTTTTTATATCGATGACTGCTGCTTAGTACTGAGTCACTAATTGTGGTTGAGAAGTGCTATCATCTTTGCTTTCAAGTTTTTGTGTGCAAAGCCTCAGGCACTAGACAAAAGTGCCAAGTTTTCTAATCTCTTGCTACAAATAAAATATTTCTACTTCCTGGGCTTTTGTGATAAAAACATGAGATTGGATGCCTGAGAGAAGCAGGGTTCTGCTGGCTTTGTTTGCTCAGGTATGTGGTGAAATCTTTTGAGAACGCAGAACACAAAACTTGTTTTATCGCAAATTGGAGGTAAAACGTTCACCTCTAGAAAATGCACCGTGCATATCCCTAGGTCTTCACTTCTGCACCAGCAGTAGATGCCCCAGGTGGTGTGTGCACCCTGCTGAGGAGTCTGGTTTACTTCCCTGCCCCATCTGGTCCTCCCCACTGTGCATTATTTAGATTACAATTATAGGGATTTTTTTCTTAAACATAGCTTTATAATGTCACTCCATTGCCTAGGCCTTTACAGGGTTTCTGGTGTCTCTATTTGCCTCCAGAATATAAGCCAAAACTCCGAAGCCCAGTTTCCAAAGCTTCTGAAGGTCTATCCCACAATTTTCCCTGTCCACCTCTTCAGTCTCAGCAGTTACCATTTATTTCCTCATGTTCATCCTACAGTTTTCTCAGATCCCTGAACTTCTCATTCTTTTCTCTGGATCATTGCCAATGCTGTTTCCTCTGGCCAAATCACTGCCCAGGACTGCTCACTCCCCTCCTTTCTGGGACAGTTCCTTTTGATTTGCTCCAATTTATCAAGTTTGGGTACATTTCCAACCTCTCCCTCCCCTTAGACATGAACATTTACATGTAATTTTGACTTCCTTATTATAGCACTTGTCAGATCACTTTAATTTCCTGGTGGGTTGTTTTTCCTGTGCTCTTCAGCGGCACAGGAAGGTAGAGATGCACTCTATTTTTTTCTGCCTTATTTTTAGTCTTTAAGGTAGTGCTTCACATATGGTTGGGTTTCCGTACACAGCTGAATTACCGAATGCCTACTGTACTACACAACCACTAGTCAAAATACAACCAGGAGCCAACATTTTAGAGGGATATTATACCTCACTCAAGACATTAACTCTTGCAATGTGCTTTCTATTCTACAATTTGCCCTACTTCTTCCCTTGCCACCCTGGTGGAACCAAATAGTCCATTTCATTAGAGCGTCACAGTAGCACTGTGATATGAAGTCGATTGGTCAGGAGCTGTTAATCTTTCCTGATACACAGCACTCTCCCCAGGGGCCTGGCATACTTTTTCTCACACTGTATTGTGATCATCCTCCCCGCCCAATATTCTTTTAAGCATTTTAAGGGCAGTGAACTGGTCTGATCACCAGTGCTATATCCTTATTCTAGCATATAGTATATTTAATGAATTAAAAAATCAACTTTTTAGGTCTCAAAAGCATGGAGTAACATATTCCAAGTTCAAAATTTGATCAGAATTAGAATTTCCGATCCTTTCCAATCACTTAATAGTAATAGTAATCTGATGCTCCCTATTTTGAAAGAAAAATAACATCAATAACGATTCAAGAAGTTCCATGATTGTCTTTAATAGAAGGGGCATTCAGTAGGCCTACATGATAGGGGAAGCATAGATCTCACCTTTGCTAAAGGAGCTGGCTCAGGGGAAAGTGATCTTACAGAAGAGAAATGATCTACTTTCTGAGTTTGGACTATGGATGCATCTTCAGTATGGTAAATAATTTTATTCTCTCTTCTCTTTTAAGCTTTATATTGATATAAAACAAATAAAAATAAATGTACACAAATTATAAATGTACAGGTTAATGAGTTATTACAAAGTAAATGCATCTCTATAACTGCCATAGAAGTTAAGAAATAGAAGAATAGTACCAGTATCCCAAATGCCCCCTACCATGCCCCTCTTCTATTCTACCTCCTACCAAATACTTTGTTATTATATAAGAAATTTAAGCTGAGTGCAGTAGTGCACACCTGTAATCCCAGTACTTGGGAGGCTGAGATAAGAAGATTGCAGGTTTGAGGCCAGTTTTAGAAATTCTGCGAGACCCTGTTTCAAAATAAAAAATAAAAAGTGCTGGGGATATTGCTTGGAGATAAGATGCCCCTGAATTCAATCCCTAGTACAATAAGTAAGTAAATAAATAAATAATAAAGCAGACTAGCACTGTAACCAGACTACTGTGGAAAGCCCAAAGAGGAAGCCTTTATACCTGTGTGCCAAGGTAGATGAAACAGAAGTCTTTGCAGAGGAAGTGACAGTTTTGAAAAATACTTTCCTGGGTGAGAGGAGGGATTAAAATAGAGTATTGCAGGTCCAAGACAAAGCACTAACGACGTTATGGTAAGAGGAAAAGGGTTGGTTATTTGAGCAAAGGCTGGTAGTCTAACATAATCTTACTAACAGATTTCAAGCTCCTATTAGCCTTTTAATAGGACACCCCTACATCCACAGATTCATGCTCCCCAGGGATCCAGGGATGAGGTCAGCACTGGTGGATTGTTTACAAAGCTTCATAGTTAATTTTGGTTTGCAAACAAGATCATAAATGACCTATCCAGAGGATAGAATATCTTCAAGAATGTGAATATATCAATAATGAAGTGTACATTTCAAAAAGCTTCAAGAAGGGATTTTGAAAATTTTTTATTTTAAAGAAATGATGACTAAAGAGAAAAGTATATTCAACCTTATTAATGTTACGCAACACACACTTATGTTGAAACATTACATGGTACTCCATTATATGTGCCATTTTTGTTTATGTTGATCAGTTAAAAATAAATTAAAAGAATAATGTGAAGTATAATGGTAAAATGTATATGGTGTATCAAGATAGACTATGGAGAATTTTGAATGTCAAGATACATATATATACACACAAATATATATGTATTTGACTGTACTCTTTAGCCTGGTGCTTACCAAACTTGCCTAGTGTTAGGACTCACCCAGGGAATCTGGTAGAAAGCCAACACTCTTGGCCCTACTCTAAAAGCCTATAAAATAAGAATCAATAGGGAAAGGGGGACAGGGATTAATCTTCCTCCCTTTTGCTTTCCTCCCTCCCTTACTTCCTTCCTCCCTTCCTCCTTCCCTTCTTTCCTTCCTCTCTTCCTTTTCATCTTGCTCTCTTCTTCTATTCTCTTCCTCCCTTCATTCCTTCCTTCCCTCTTTCCATCCTTTCTCAAATCCTTCCTTCCCCACCTACTTCTCTCTCACTTCCTTTTTTCAGATAATTCTGATAAGATCATAATTACTCATATTGGGAATTGCTTTAGTTTATCTAGCCAGTTGTGAGTCATTTAGCTTACATTAGAGTCAGAGCTGCTACATTAGAGTCAGAGCTTACATTAGAGTCAGATTATCTTGGTAGAAATTCATTGAGGAAAGGGAAAATATTTAAATAAGGAAGAAGGGATGAATACTTATTCTGGAATTTGGAGGCTACTTGATTATCAGAGATTGTGAGTTACAGTCTAATCCTTATATGAAATGGTGTGTAACATATAACTAGTACTCAGATATTTGTTAAATGAATGAATGAACTACTAATTCATTGGGTTGGAGAGAATGTGCTACTTGAAGAACAGTTTTATAGGTAAAATAAAGAGGATTGGTCAAAAATTGGGAGCAGGGATTTGTGAAAAAGGAGCACCGAGCGTGACTTGGAGATTTCTAGGATGAATGCCTAGTGGGTGGGGAAGCCACTTGTGTTCGTCATCTTTTCATTGCCGTGACAAAATACCTGAGAGAGCCAATTTAGAGGAGGAAAGATTTCTTTTGGTTCACAGTTTCAGAGGTTTCAGTCTATGGTCAACTGGCTTCATTGTTTCTGGGCCTGCGGTGAGGCAGAATATCATGGTGGAAAGGCATGGTGGAGCAAAACTACTCATCTCATGGAGGCCAAGAAGGAGACAGGGAGGGAGTGAGGGAGGGAGGGAGGAAGGGACAGAGAAAGAGAGACAGCATGGCAAAGGCTAGGGACCAGATATAGTCCTCAAGGGCACACCCCCTAAGAACCTCCTCCCTTCAACTAGGTCCCACTTCCTACAGTTTCTACCACCTCCTGGTAGTCCATTCAGCTAGAAATCCCTCAATGGATTAATCCATTGATGAGGTAAGAGCCCTCATGATCCAATCATTCCCCAGAAGCCCCACCTCTGAACACTGCTGTCATGTCAACACATGAGCCTTTGGGGACACATCATTTCCAAGCCAGAACACCACTCATTGAGACATGTCCATATCACTTCTTAGGTTCAAAACAGGATGGTTATTTGAATATCATGGAACCTTGTATGTTTCCCTTCCACTCTTAATACTTCTATCCAGTCAGAACAACACCCCCAACACAAATGTCTTACTCATTGTGTGTGATACATACTGGCATAATGAAATGGGTCTTGCATTTCAGGTTCAAGCCTTAGACTAGCAAGGCCACACCTGTCAGATTGTCTAGATATCTCTCTTTTGCTTCACTCTGCCTCCTTACTCAGAGCAACTATTTTCTCCTTCATAAAATTTAATATATGAGAGAGAGAGAGAGAGAGAGAGAGAGAGAGGAGGGAATAGGTGAATGAAATGATGGCCGTCTGACTTTGTTGTAGTATGTGCTGAAAAATTGTGAGCAAGTAGTATAACTTGGTACTAGAGTTTGAAATAGAAGGGTAAAACTCTAATTGAATCCCATCTTCAAACAACTAGAGTAATAAAAGAGAAATAAGAGTAGAATTTCATAGCAGTTCAATTTGAGAACTCTTGTACCTACTCAATTTGTGAACTCCACATAACAATTACCTGTGTATTAACAGATCATAGGTGAGTCTTGATTTTTCACCTCAGTGAACATTTTTCTGGCAATAAAACAAGCAGTACTTTCTTTCTTTATTACAGTAAAACTGCCACTGGGCTTCATTTAATAAGAATTAACTGTGAATAAATTACAGCATCAAATTATGCACCACGACACGACTTGGTGTGAAAAATCTAGGCAGCTGCAAGACTCCTTGAAGTTAATTCAAGCTGAGCTTAGTAGAAAAACCCTTAATTTACTTCCTGGATCCTGTAGACCTATTCTCAGTTCTTGGTACCATTGGGATTACAGTTTACTTGAATTCCCAGCAAATGCTCATGAAAAGCAGCAGTGGGAATGGGCCACAGAAATAGGGGTCAAAGGTTTTATTCTTGAATTTGCCTCTGGCTTTTATTAGTAAGCTCATCTCTACAAATTGGCTTGAGAAATCACAGCTGGATTTCGAAGAACTCACATTTTATTTTTGGAAGGAAACAGAATCATCTAGTTCTATCTCCCATAGAGAACGAACTTCCCTTCTTCTCATTTCTGATAGATGGGCAGCATCTACTGGGGTGTATTACCTTCCAAACCAACTATTTATTTTTAATAGGACAAGGTGTTAAAAACTGTAGTCAAAATCCAGCTGATTTTAATAGTCTACCTAGACTTCTGTGAAAAGAGCCAAGTTTCCCAAACTTGCTTGATTAGTATCATCTAGTGTATTTACTAAGCCTACAAGATTATCTGGGTTTTTACCCTGGAAAATTCAGAACCAGAAAGTCTGAGTTTGGGCCTGGGAATATGCAGTTCATCTCACATAGTAGGTGATTAGTGCTTTCTGATATGTTTGGAAAATACTTCCCTACTTCTTAAACATGAATGTGTATATAAGAATCACCTGCAGATCTTACTAAAGTACAGATTCTAATTTAGTGGGTTTGAGATGGGACCTGAAATTCTAAATTCTGCACTTCTAATGGGCTTCTAGGCAATGCCAATGCTGCTGGTCTATGGACCACAGTTTTGATAACAAGACTCCTTCCCCTCCCACCCGAGAAAAAGAAAGAGGTCTATTTAGGAAAGTAGGGGGATACATGTTCAAGGGAGAACACAGACCACCTCGAGAGTGATAGAGGCCCCTTTGGGGTCTCACAGTTTTTCTTTTATAGGAGACCCCCATGAGGGGGTAGGTAGGGGCATACAGCAGGGATGGAGGGTTGGTTTTCTTTAGAATCCTCAGGATCCTGACATCCTATAGGTGGGTGGCTGGGTGGGGCTTGAGCTTGACCAAGTGTCAGACATTCCTTATGGATCCTTTGTTTACCAAACATCTCAGAAACTTTAGGTGGGGAGATGGACCATTAGGATTAGAGATGTGGGACTTTTGAAGATTAAATGTGTGGGCCCTTTGGTGAAGTTTGACTAAGGAAAAACAGATCCTGTAAGGTAAAGATAAGGATCATTATGGAAACTTTAAATTTAAAGCTATTGTCTTTCTTATTTCCCTGTTTGTCTCCTTTGTATATATTACTTTTATTTCTCCCATCCTACCTTATTTCCCCCCTCTGAGACTTGGATCCCTTAATCTTAAGGGTTGGTGAAGGGTGAAGTTCTATCTTCTGTAACTTCTTTGAAATGGCAAGGGGTGCTGGCTTTGTCTAGCCAGGAATGGAAAATCTCATCCTAACTGATCTAAAGGAGACAGGGAAAATTTTGCCTCAGCTATTGTGGTGTGTTCTCTATGGTTAGGTCACAGGTTAGTATCACTGAAGGATGTTCACCTCAGAAACATGAGGATCTGTAGATAGCTTTTTCCCTTCTATGTGCCTAAATTTTTGGTGTGCCCACTGTGCCAAGCCTGTTATTGAAGTTGTTGGACTGATTCTTATAAAGCCTGGTTATTGTGGTTTGTTGGTCAACAAAGCCATTCATCTGTGTTTCGATGATATTGCAATTGCAGTGGACATCCACATGAAAAATTGACATGTTAGTACATTGTACACTAACCCAGATATATTACTGCAATATTCTTTCCAAATCTTTACCCTGGACCATCCATTAATTAGCATTTTAGATGGAAAGCTAGGTAGCCAATCTATTTGGTTTTACATAAATTGTGAAAAGTCCTCATGACCCAAAGCTCTTGAATAAAGTCAAACCTATCTTTTTATATGATAATCCTTAAAATAGTGTTGAATATAAGACTCTCTACTTAGCTTCTATTTGTCTGTATCTCCAATGTAAATGCCTTGGTTACTATAGTAATTTCTCAAACAGTACAATATGCTATAGTCTCCATGCCATTCAGCATCTTGGTTGTTTTCTCCTGAATTAATCTTGATTTGCTAATGTTTCTCAAAATACATTGTGCATACTTTCCTACAGTTATCCTCATATGCTTTGAAGTTGGCACAAGTATTAATTCAATGGAATTTTGACCAATTATTAGATAATATGCACTTGTGATCTGCTAAATAACCTTAATATTTCTTGCTTAACCTATGGTGAAGCATGGTCTTCTGGAAGCCAATTTTATTTTATTTTGGAAGGTATGCACTAAACTGTATACCTTATCCTTACTGAATTTCCCATTTTATTCCACTTTTGTTGAGAAAGACTTTTAATCTTCACTGTGTCAGTTATAATATTACCCATCTCTTCCAACATTATTTCATCCTTTCTAGTTTTTCATTCATGTCTTTTATGCAATGGTGAAAATAAAAACAGAAATTTCTGGCACATAAACAGAGATGACTACCATAAAATAACATACTTCTAATATGTATACTTAGGGTATGGTCTTCAGACAACTAAGACTGTACCTAAAGTTATTATATCTAGCCATTGTTTTTAATAGAGGCCCTATTGGCATTTTAGGTAGAGAAATTCTTTTTTGTGTGGGACTGCCTTGCATGCCACAATTTATTTAACATCCCTGGACACTGCTCTCTAAATGCATATCTAAATGTCCCTGGGGTACAGTCCTTTTCCTAGTAGAGAACTGATATGGCCTAAATTTTACTGTCTTTGTAGAGTATATGTTTCACAATATTTCTCAGATGTCTTAACTTTGAAAGTGTAACCTTCCTAACCATGCATAATTTTACTATTTCTATCAAATAAATTCATGTAGGTAAGGACTATGTGGCCCAGAATCTTTTGTTAAGTAGTCTAAATGACATATATAGATATAAACAATTTTGAAAGTAAACTTTGTCCCAAGAAGAGTTTAGCCTTTTATACAATGTTCTCTCTCTCTCTTTTCACACATATTTATACAAATGTATATATAGAACATCACAGAAAATTTTATGCATTTATATGTTTATGGAACATTTTATATATGGAACATTAAACATATAAAATTACATATAATGTTCTATAATATAACATTTATAAAATAATATTATAAATAAAATAATTTATAAGATAATCTAAGATGAACATCTATAATATTCTGTAATGCACTACAATATTCACTCCTGGGTCTTCTGTTTTTCTGAACACGAGATAGATATCCTCTCTTTGTTGGTTAAGAATGAGTTTTCTAATTCTTCCCAAGCCATTGTCTTGTAGAGTACACTCTCCCTGTTACTGAATCCAGGGTGAATTCTTATTTCTCCATCTATGGAGAAAACTGTGGTTCTTTTCATTTAAAATGTTTCATTTGTTGTATGTGGAAGATATGATAGAAATGAAGAAATTAATCTCAGTAGAAAGCCAGTTTGTTAATCTAAGCAAACTTTGTCTAACTACTTCATAATAGTTATGGAAAATGCCACAAATTAATTTCCTTCATTGTAGGAGTCTGATGTTAAATGAGCCTTTATAAAGCAACCGAGAGTGGTTAAGCTGTGAACCTGCACTATTGATACTAGGAGATCTTCCAAAGAGAGAGAGCCAAGAGCTAGTGGATGTGAAGTGGAACCTGTTGACATGGGATTCAGCAGACAACCTGGACAAAGGGTGCAACCACAAGGTGGGGAAAGAGTGAGTGGTGGTATAAACCCATATCACAAGCCCTAGGGACACTGGCCAAGCTCAAATCCAAGCTAAGGAGACTTCTATTTAAAAAAATCCTATTCTAAATGCGACAGACATTCTGTGTGGCTTTATGAATTTGAAGGCAGCAGAGGGGACATTGGTGATCAGTATGAGTAATGACCAGGAACTGAGGCCAGAAACTCAGTATTCCCAGCCAACAGAGGAAGGTTTGTCTGCAGCTAGCCCAGCAGAGGTACTGCACAACATTAGTGCAGGTCAAGAAGTTTTAGCAGGACAATTTCACCGGCACCTGGAGTTTTGAACACCTCTTGAAACTCATTCATCAGGCATGACAGGCATGAACGATTTCCAAATTCCACTTGCTAGGAAGAGAACTATTAATACATTTTTGGCTAGTTTTCATACTGGTTGGGGTATAGCCTGCAGGTGTACATAAATCATTTCAACAACTGGGTTAAATAAGCCATAACTAATATTTAAAGGAGTGGGAGGCCTGGGGTAGATGATAAAGAGCAATGAGGAATGACCAGTTTCCCTCCAGGGTATTGTGGTGAAGAGGCCATAGGATCCTCCTCATAGTTTATAATTCCAGGTCTTAAGAAACCCACAAGCAGCAATCAAATATTCTTTATAATGGTTGTTACCTTGTTATAAACTAGGCTATGCTAAGAGCATACATTTATGGTGTGTCAGTAAACTACCTCCAAAACTATGTGAACTAAGTATCATCAGTTTTCATAGATGAAAACAATAACGAGGCATGGAGAGAAGAACACCTTTCCTTTGTCTCAAAGTTCTGTTCTGCTCCTTTACGTTTCTTATTTTGGAGACATCCTTTTTATATCTCTCATCATGCTAAATATTTGCATAAACTGACTTCAGAAATAACCCTTGGTAACATTGAGTAGTCCAATGGTAATTAGGCAAGTTAGGCTCCAACAAGAATTCTTATTCCATATTGAAACCCCAAGGAAAGATAAATTCTAAGACTACTCCCATGAACTTTGTCCATGAGATTATACATCATTGCACAACATGATAGCATGATGCTGTTGCCCCATTCCATACAGATCATAAATAAGTTATATGAAGTAATTTGTATATTTATCAGTGAGCTCCATCCTCTTAGATGAAAGAACAGCAGTCGTTGCATTCTCTTAAATCACTATGGCTGCTTGTGCTTTTGTGCTTTTCATAATCTAACGCTATGTCCTCATCTGGCACTAACACTTAGTAGACCATAGCAATATCTCTTCTGTGTTCTGTTTAATGTCCAAACATTAAAATTTTATGAATGATCCCAAATAGACACCAAGTGCCAAGGCAGGCTCCAGTTGCTATTGTTCAGCAGCGTGTGCTCTGTAGCAGTGTTTTGAGCTCTGCAAACACATCTTCCATCTGGCAGCTGGCTATGTTTTGCATCTTTTTCTCTGAATACAGAAAGCCCATAGGCAATACCATTTCATACAGTTTGCTATTCAGGCTAAGTGAATAGCCTATCCAAAGCTTCTGAAGATGTCCTAGTGATCAGTATTGAGGGTTACAGAAAAATTATATGTGGTGTATTTGAATATTTTTCACTCATTGACATAATCCACATGCACACACACACACACACACACACACACACACACACACACAAAACCTTAACTGAAAAGTATATGTTTGGTTGAAAAATTAGTTTTTATTTTTCTCTTTATTGATGATGCACAGTCATCTTCCACTTTACCTGTGAGTCTTCATCTCCAAACTCAACTACAACCTGAGGTCACATTATAAAGGAAACCATGTCTCCATCATTTACTCAGACCTGGACTTTATGTTGCTTCTTACGGACTCAGATATAGTGTGCCATAGATGAAATTTCAATCCATTTATGCTATTGGAGCTGCAATATCTCCCTTTTTTTGTGGTACTAGGGGCTGAACCCAGGGGCATTCTACCTCTGAGCTATACCCCCCATCTCTATTTGACTTTTTCATTTTGAAATAGGGCCTCATGAAGTTATGGAGCACCTCGCTAAGTTGCTGAGGCTGGCAAAACCTGTGATCCTCCTGTCTCAGCCTCTCAAGTACCGGGATTACAGGTGTGTTCCACCGTACCCAGCTACAATCACCAATTCTTGGTCACAGACCACATTGATTCACTCATAGAAGTGTTTCTACCTTAGATTTCCCAATTACATGAAAACTGGTTCTGTTCAACTATGGTACTTCCACCTGCCTATCCCATTACAGATGACTTCCCCAAGGAAAAAAGTCCTGTGCACCTATTATAATTGATATAGCTCTTGACAGATAATGGCTTAAAAAGAGTTGGCTTAGTTTGCTAAGAATAATATGGACTTGTATGTCAAAACCTTGTTCCTTGATCCAGTTCTATCTCTAATTAATGATCTTGTCTGAAGCAACCACCTCGCTCCCCTGGATCTCAATTTCCATGTCTGTAAAGGTCTTCAGAGTCTGTTTGGAGGAGGCAGAGAAGTTTAGCTACTTAGTTATTACCTACCCAAAAATGAAAGAGTGGTCCTCTTACATCTGAGACAATTGTTCTTGCATAACTCCTGTATCCAGATTCACAAAGAAAATGCATCATCCAATGAAAGAGAAAGGAAATGCTCTGAATTTAATTGCATAATGGTTGGATTGACATAAATTCTGAATTAATTTGATGATTCCTAAAATGACCTTCATTTCCATGTAAATCGATAATTCACTTGTTTTAGTGAGGGAAATACAAAGTCTGTTTAATAATCAATTGATGTAGTCTATGAATTTAACAGGCTGGCTTTAAAACCAAGTGGATTTTCATGGAATCAACACAATAATTAATATGGAGTCTCTGGTTTTGGACACAATTTTGGCTTCAAAATTCTAGCTGCTATATCATTCAAAGTTTCTGCTGGAGGGTATAGAGAATCTATAACTAAACATCTCCCTCTGCTGAGCAAATGAAACAAACTCTTTCTGATGTGTAGGAAATATTAATTTGGGACTGGTATATTGGGAGTACTATACACAGAGGAAGTAAACAAGGGAAGGGTGTGGGGGACAAAGAAATTTAAGAAGTGGAAGCATTATAATAAAATAATATAAACATTTTTAATCTTAAACAGGTTCTTTCTATAATCTGAAAGAACTAGTAGAAAATGATGTTTGAATGGGTTCATCAAGTTCACATACAAATAGAATCTACAGAATGCTATAAGAAACTCGCTTTACTGAAGTGTTGACTTTTCCTAGGATAAAAGTGTTAAAGGTTTAATACTTAAAAAATAATTTTTATTATAGAAAATACATGAAATGTTAAAATGTATAATAAAGAATAATCTATTTTTAACCTCAATGAATATTAACATTTGGAGATTTTTTCTTTTAGTATTTTTATGTGTGTGTATTTTGAAAACTAAGAATAATATGAAACTATAGTTTTGAGTCTAGCTAGTATTATTTAACCATGTATTATGAGCATTTCCCCATTGCACTAGCTATTTCTCAAAAGCAAAAGGATTATATTATAGTTTATTATATGGATATATCAGAGTTTTTAAACATTTTCCTTAAAGAGACTTTGTAGGTTTATTGAAATAGTTTTAACTAATAAAGGTTTTACAATATGCAAGGCACTGTTCTAAGTGCTTTATATTCATATGAATCGATCCATTCACTCCTTATAATAAACCTATGAAATGGGTGTTCTTATTTTTCGCATTTTATGGGCAAGAGAAATGAGATACCTAGGAGTTAAATAAGTTGAGAATAATAGAAATGGCTACCTTATCTACCTCCTAGGAACTACGTTAATGACACACCTGCTGGCAAATCCATTGGTGGCATTAGCTAGCAGGGAGTCTTTAGTGTGGGATACTTTTAGCAGGGTATTCCCAATTGGTATAGAATTGCTTGTGCAAAAAAACATTTATGGGGAATAGATCCCTGGAATATATCACCCATGCTATGTAAATATCTGAGTGTGAAATTGAGAATAGAGCCGAGTGTGGTGGCGCACGCTTGTAATCCCAGTACTTGGGAGGCTGAGACTGGAGGATCTGGGTTTGCGTCCAACCTCAGCTATTTAGTGAGTCCCTCTGCAACTTAGCGAGACCCTGGGGGTGTAGCTCAGAGGTAAAATTTCCCTGGGTTCAATCACCAGTACCGCAAAAAAAAAAGAAAGAAATTGAGGTATCTCATGACTGAAGCAGCTCTCTTCTTTGTGATATGACTATATTCTTACAGGTAAATGCTACAAGGAAGGACCTGGGGAACTGTACTTGTGGTCTTAAAACTCCTCCTTGCAATTACTTATGTACTTGAAATTGTTATCTCCATATTGAGCAAAATCTTTGATTCACTGGAGTCTGATTTAACAATTCTAGCCTTTGTGTGATATCAGATATCTCTTAAACTTTTGATACGTGAGTTCTACTGGGAGGCAATTCTCCATGACTCTCTCACATTCATATACAGTTTATAAGCAAAGTCACTTACTGCCTATGTTCCAAATACTTTTTCACAAGTTGTACAGCAAACAATCTGGCAGGATAGAGATAATATCTCCCTCTAGAGCAATGGGTAGGAAAACTTACTGTTGAGCATAAAATGATTAGGTTCAGATTCCTCTCTTGTATTGCAATCCATTGCATATGCTTGCATCGCCGGGCTCTCTTTGCTTCACTCTGTGGAAATTAGGGCGTAGGTGACTGGCACAAGAAAATATTGATACTGTGGCTACAGGAGTCTCATTTCTTCTGCTAATTTCCATGAAAATATTGTAGCCTGATAGTTTAGCTTGCAAGGGAGATAAACTCTCAGACACACCACAGCTCTTGACAGCATCACATTTCCCTTCAGAAAGGTGAAATCAGTTTACAATGTCACCAACAGTGGATATGAATGGCTATATACTCACTTTTGATAATACTGGTTATTATTATAAAATTGAAGTAAACATTGTCAACTTGGTTAATTTATACCCCAGCCTTTTTTATTTTTATTTTTTGAAACGGGGTCTCTCTAAGTTGTTGAGAATCTAGCTACTTGCCGAGGCTGTCCTTGAACCTGCAATCCTCCTGTCTCAGCCTCCCAAGTACTGGGATTATAGGCATATGCCAACATGCATATTCTTTATTTCTTAGGGCCTAATTTAGTGCTCAGTATCTATTTGGTGACCAAGTATTCTGTGAAGTTTCTTTACTGGTTCTTACCCTTTACCCTCCAGATTAACTCTTCCTTTGTTATTTAATTTATTTAATTTCTTTTATTTAATTTATTTGATTTCTTGAAGACTTGACATGTTCTTAAAAAATTGCTATTTTTTGAGAGTCATTTCTCATTACCAATCTGCTCTCCTTTTTGGTAACCTTTCTTTTCTTTGCCTGTCAGTTGAAGGAATTCTTTGTTTCTAACTTTACAAAAGAGAAAATGGATCATTTATAAGTCCTTTCAGCCTGACAGCACTGAAAAAATGATTTTATGTTTTCTAGTCATGTGTTTTAAAACCTAACAAACATTAGTCTTCAATTCCACACACTCATCTTATCTAGCATCTGTCTCTTCCATTAGCTTTGATGCTTTTTGTTTATTCTTTTGGACCAATTTACTTTCTTAATCTGCACATGGAAAATTTTATTTGTTTTAATGATTTTTATCCCACAAGGGAATTGAAAGGTTTTTTTTCCCTATAGAGCAATGTCAGCCATGATTTCTGAAATTCTTATTTTTAATCACTAAGTTACCTTGTATCTTCAACTCTCACTTCAAAAAATAAATATTACAAACAAATTGCACTGATTTAAAATTATATATACAAAATCTACATATACTTATGTATATTTACATAAATATATAATAATAACTTTCAGGGCAACAAATTGCCCATTGCAAATTAAGTCTTAAGAAATTATGCATGTTTTGACATAAACTTCCTAAGGGCATCATCCGAAATATGGTAAAAAATGCTTCTTGTTCAGAGACAACTTTCAACATTATTTCTAGAGACTATAATTCCCAGAAATCTCAAGCATCAACATTAAGGGAACTGAATCATTTAAAAATAATGTTTACAGGAATCTTAGTTAATACTGAAAATAGGTATGTGAGCTGGGCATGGTGGTACATGCCTGTAACCCCAGTACTTGAGAGGCTGAGACAGGAGGACCCTAGGTTTGTGACCAACCCCAGCAATTTAGTGAGGCCATCAGCAACTTAGCAAGACCCTGTTTCAAAGTAAAACATAAGCCGGGCGTGGTGGCGCACGCTTGTAATCCTAGTACTTGGGATGCTGAGACCGGAAGATCCGGGTTCGCGGCCAGCCTCAGCTAGTTAGTGAGGCCCTCCGCAACTTCGTGAGACCCGGTTTCAAAATAAAGTATAAAAAATAGGGCCGGGGTGTAGCTCAGAGGTAGAATGCCCCTGGGTTCAATCCCCAGAACCGCAAAAAAAAAAAAAAAGTAAAACATAAAATAGGGCTGGGGATATAGCCTGGGTCCAATCCGCAGTGCCACTTAAAAAAAAAAAAAGTAGAAATCACGTTGAAGTGTTATTAATGATTCTGTTGGGGATATGAAACTATTTTGGTTTTTAAAACTTAACAATGTATTTCTTAGGACTTAGTTTATTTCTCTGTAAAATGAGAATAGTAAAGGTAGCCTGTTTGATAAAGTTATTTTTTCCCCAGATTTAACAATGTTAATATCCAGCATTGACCAATACCTAATACTGTGCTTGGTGCTTTATCAATTCTCCTTCCCCTCAGCCTGTTATCAAAATTCAGAAATGGAGACTCAGATAAATGCACCAGGCTGACATTATTCTAGTATTGAAAGCAGAGTTGAGATTTAAATGTAAGTTTCACCAATCGCAAAGTCCACTTGTTCTGTAAGATGACCTTCTTAGACATCATATACATTGTTGAAGGACAGTATAAACTTTGTTTTAATATAAATAGGAAGTAAAAGATTATCCATTTCTCTGCCTACTGCTTTCCACCATTCTGGTGGTACATATAATTGAGTTTATGTTTTCAGAAGTGCAATTCTTTGAAATCATCCCAGTGTGTACATACTTTCCAAACATAGTCCTTAAGATTATCACAGAAAAATGAATACCTGCTTTTGTTTTCCAATTTTTCAGATTGTTAAAAAGATTTTTCTAAATATTCCACCAAAATCTTATGTCCTTTGATATAAAATCTTATGTTCTATGAAGACTTGACATTTTCCTTAAAAAGTGATATTTTTGAGAATCATTTCTCATTACCAATCTGTTCTCCTGTTCAGTAATAGATTATATGTAATAGATTTCTGATCTCATCATAGTATAACTTATGATGAGATTTAGTGATACAAAATTTGGATTGAAAGAAGAGTATTCTACATGGATAAGTAAATGTAATATTTACTTATTTCTAAAAGAAGTAAAATTTGATTTCATTTAAGTACACCTACTCTTGAAAAGTATAGGTATTAGAGAATTGTATTAATCTGAGGATAAAACTTCATGTTAATCACATACACGAGGAGATGCTTTTAAAGTGATTCTAAGTTTCTTCAAAATTATTAGTTTCCTTAATATTGTTATATTACTTTTCATACTTAAGAATATGAAACCTTTTAAAATGTATATTATGCCTTTAAAAATACGTTTACTCAATCTTCTCTGCAACTCTATTAGGTAGGTTTTATTATGTTTATTGAGAGTTAAGTAAATTGGTGCTCAGTCAAGGAAACTGGTACATTTATCTGTAACTTGATTTTAAAAATATTACTCAGCACTATATTTGTGAATTCACCCATTGTTTGTGTATATTAAATTTTAAATGCTGCATGCATTCCATTTAATGCATATATCACATTTTTTTCTCCTTTTTGAAGATCTGTTTCCAGTGTTTGGTTATAGCAAACAATGTTTCCATGAACATTCTTGTGCATGCCTTATTTACAAATGTAGTGGATAAATTTATCTAAGAACTATACCTACAATTAAAATTGCATTTAATATTCACATTTTAAACTTTATGAGTAATACCAGAGGGCTTTCCAAAGTGGTTTTCATTTTTTCCCTTCCCTTCCTTCCTTCCTTCCTTCCTTCCTTCCTTCCTTCCTTTCTTCCTGGGATTGAACCCAGGAGCATTCTATCTCCAAGCTACACCCCAGTCCTATTTTATTTTTTATTTGGAAACAGGGTTTTGCTAAGTTTCTGAGAGTTTCACTAAGTTGCTGAGGCAGGCTTTCAACCTGTGTTTCTCCTAGCACCTAGCAATCTCAGAGCAACATCTAGACAAAAATTTAATACTGCTTAGTGCAAACAAAACTTTGTAAAATAAACTGTGTCTCAGTTCCCAAGTACTGAGATTACAGGCGTGTGCCACCACACCTGGCCGATGAATTACTTTCTCAGAAGAAATTTCCAAAAATGGAATTCCCATAGCAAGGGCATGGAAATCTTTGCCTTTGCCACCTAGCATTCTAGTCATTCCAGATGTGTTATACTAATTTATACTGATATAAGCAGAGTAAAAATACATTGAATTAGTTACATTTTTTGGTGTTGGTATCTCTAATGATTACTTATTAGTGATTGTGAAAATATTTTAAACTGATTTAAGTATTTTATGAAGAATTTTCTTTTATAATAAAGTCTACATAAGGATATTAATTTTAGCATATTTCCTAGTGGCAATTCTATACTTACCTATGTATGATGAACAACCTTACAAGGAGGAAGAAGTAACTATTTTAGACCAGCTAATTAATGACTGATAATTTAGCACTTTGCATATAAAAGCAAATCATTTTGAAAGTTTGAAAATAACTATTTCTGAAGTAAATATTTACATTGTTAACTGTTCAAATGATTGATCAGCTTAGTAGAACCTTTAAAAAATATTTCAAACCTTAGGACAACTTATCTAATCAGGTAAATTACCAATTCAGAAGTGTGAATTTAACATTACTAAGTGTGACGGAGGGGGGCAGTAGCAGACCTTAAAATTTCCTTAATCACAGATTTTACTTTTCCCTGTTTCAATGTAGACGTGCTTTGAGAATACAGATTGAACAGATCAGCAGTGCAGGGTAGATTTAGTATTTAAAGTTCAGTCAAATACCAAAAGGCCCAGAGGTTTTCTTTTGCACTAAAATAGCAAATCCTATTACTACTAAAATCAGAAGAGAACAGAATACCTCACCATCTTACTCACATAATTCCTTGATGCTTTTGCAAGCACCACAATGGATACAATTGCCTCTCACAGTGATTTTACAGATTAGATGAATCTACAGCCAACTTTTTGTGATGTTTGGTAATAGTAAGTTGATAAAACTCAGCCTGTCAAAGTTAGTATGTTTCTGCAGATCCAGGTGATTTCCAAATGCATTCCCCAAATAAACACAAAAATTGGTCTGGTCTGCATCTTTCTAACAAGTATATGGACTTCATAATAAGTTAAATTGGAAATTCATTTTAGTCTCTAAGATTAAGTCGATGGTTGACTTAAGGGAAGAGCAATTTATAAGTTATTTTACAAAGTTTTGAAACAGGGTCTCACTTAGTTGCAGTGAGACCCTCTTTCAAAATAAAGAACAAAAAAATAGGGCTGGGGGTGTAGCTCAGTGGTAGAATGCTCCTTGGTTCAATCCCCAGTATCGCAAAAAAAATTGTTTGGACTAAGTAATATCAAATTTTTGTGTAGATGTTGCTCTGTGATTACTAGGTGAAACTGACCTTCTTACGGCAAACATACATAGGAAAATTCAACTGTTTTGTTTTTCTTAGGCTTACCAATGTCTACAGTGAATATCTGCATAGGGAAAAATAAGTATCTGAAACTGATAAACATATTTCCCCAGAAAAATCAGCCCATTGTATGGAAAATTCTTATGAATGAAAAATTTATTAATATATCATCAGGTTTATAGGCTGACTACTCAGATAAAATCAGTACCCTGGAACATACTAGAGATTTACACATATTTGCTAAAGATGTACATTAATTTGGCTCTAGCTCAATGCCTAACTGGAACTACTATTAATACCATGAATTATGATGTCAAAATAAAAACTCTCCCTTTATTTAGGATGAATCTATTTTTGTAAGAGAAACCAGAGATAAAATTCTCTTATGGATTTTCATAGAGGGCATACTGGGTAATCTGATGAAAGGATTCTTAATAATAACTGATCAGCACATGTTGTGATAGCTATGATAGACTATTTTCATAAAGTTTCTACCATATAAACTGATATCATAAAGAAGAAAAATTTAGAAGGCTGTAAAGAGGAGGCGCACATCCCAATTTGGCAGAGGTTGAAATGTGAAGAACATAGTAGGTTCTTGCAGAAGGAAGAAGTTAAACTGAGACTTTAATAATATGCACTGTTGATTTCTATATTATATATAATAGTCATAAATTTTCTACAAGTTATCCATTTTATCTGATAACAATTATAGAGAGAAGGCATCAGTTATTCATAACCGTGTATCTAATTGTCGAGAGACCCATGACTTTAAGGGGTCTAACTGGATTCAAAGCACTAATTATTTGCATTGTACCTATATACATTTTGTAGACAAAGAGGCAGATGTGACTAACCAGATGCAGAGGTTTTCAACTATTTTATTAAGTTAAAATAATTATATCTGAGTTTCCACAAATAAGGTGTTAATGATCATTAGCTGTTTTACTGTATGAAGCTCTCATTTACTGTACAAAGCTCTCAAAAGAATGACAAAGAGAAAATCTAAAATTATGTATTTTTGTTTTAGCAAAAACTTTCAGAGAGTTTATAACTCTAACAATTGTATGGTCCTATAAATCTTATGTTCAATGACCACTTCTGGTCAGAAGAAAGACACTCACTAAAGCTAATTGTTATCTCCCTTATAGATGTTAATAGCATTGCAGTCTAGTGGCATTAAAGATGAAGAGTTTTGGGATCTTACAGCCCCACAGTGTCAGAAGTGATATAGGATATGCCAGCATTGTAATACTGTTTTTGAAAATTTGGTGTTAAAAAAAAGCGAAGGATTTTCTGGCATTTGAATGCAACTAGGTCCTTATCCATTATTAATTCACATAAGAAAAACCAGTTATGATGGCAAAGGCCAGATTCTTATATACAGGCTATAAATATAGATGAATAATTCATTTTTCTATTAATGTTGAATTTATAGCCTCACTATCTGGTTGAACTCTATTTTTACTTTCCGAGAAGGATATACACTGGACAAAATACTGCCCTGCCAACAGTGCAGACATAAAGTACTCAGTAAGAAAAATAAATTTTACTCTACACATATTTATCTTATTGAATGGTTCCTTATTTTTAGACCCCATATCATGGCTTACTAGAAGGTTCTGGAAAACTGTGCCTTTTCTTTCTCTCATTTTTTTTTGTTTTTGTTGTTGTTTTGTATTTGTGGTACTGGGGATCAAACTAAAAGCCTAGAGCATGCTAGGCAAGTGCTGTATCACTGAACTACATTCCTACCCCCATATCAGGCCTTTTCTAAAGACAACCTTAAGTATGATGTATTTGTCTCTTGCAATTGGGTAGTGTTTTATTTGAAAGCTCTCCAAAGGCCCATGTGCCCCCAAATATTGTCCTCCTTAACATATTACCAAGTCTTTGATTTAGCATATTGTCTCTTGAGATTAATTATTAAAACTCAAGTTTTTTTTTCTGTACCTCTCAATTTAATCAGACAAAGCTGATGGTCAAAACGTGTTACTTATTCAAATACGTCTTTGACTGCTTCTTCTAAGATATATAAATTTGAGGCTCTGGGAGGGACTCATTCCAATGAAAAGGTTTTTCATACAATACATATTTACTGAAAAGTTGCTTTAATCTAGAATGAAAAGGTCAAGTGATTTGGTACTATCTCTGGGTGTATGCATGTACCACTCATGGAATCAGTATATCACACACTCAGCTTGCTTGAGGCAGATTATATATCACCTATGAAGAATTGCCTAACACTGAAGAAAATGGACAAACAAGCCAGTAGTTCACCTCCCAGCAACACAAATGAGTGTAAGTCCAGGATGCTTTCCTGTGGGGTTAACTCTGCCCCAAATTGGCATACATTTTTGCTATATCTTAGTGTTTAACTGAGTCATTTTGATAGAATACTGATGAGGCAGAAAAGAATTGGAGGTGGACTGGGTTTAATAACATCATGTAGCTAAAAATGAAAATCTCGGACCTATGTTCCTAGTCATCCAGGAGAGAGAAGAGTGTTTCCCCGGCCATGAAGCTTAGCAATGTAACAGCCCCACAGATTGATATTTGGGTGTGCTAGAATTTTTTGTACCTCTGTGCACCAGGGGACAATGGGCTATTATGAAAACAAATGTTTCTTAGATCCTGAATCTGTGTCTTCCAATGAACTCTTGTTTGATGACACTTTAAGGAGCTAGGATACTAATTATGGGCAACTTTATTTATTATGAGATAAATAATATTTTTGTAAACAGTAATAATAGCCCTTTTTGAAAGATTTATGAACATAATTTTATAATCAAGTCTAGTTGATTCATGTGAATGTGCCTTTCTAATGAGAAATACTCCTTTGCAATTTTCAAGACCCTTTCTTTTTATCTGTAGAAAGTCATTTTTTGTCTGTAGAAAATCATTTTCCCCAGGAAATTCAAGAACCCTATGCAGTCAGGGTATAAGAACAAATGATTAATTTATTATTTAGATGGAAGTCTGAATGTTTTGGAAAAGTGTTTAGGAAAGGTTAATTTTATTTATTTATTTTTTAAAATTTTGTCACTACCTGTGACTCTGCAGGAAAATAGAGCGAGGAAATGGCAGAAGAAACCATTCTATACAAACAAACAAACAAACAAACAAACCCAAAGCCTATTCCCATTGAGACGGGTGTTATTTCATCAGAAGAATGTAGAAAAGCAGGTAACCTACCAGGAAAAGAGAGGTTCCAAGTTAAAATGTCATCAGGAGGTCCACCCTGAGGTTATTATCCCAAATTATTACAAACTCCACAGACACCAATGAAATTTGATAAAGTTGACATTTATAATCATTTTATAAGTGTTCTAAATATACTTTTAAAATCCCACTGAAGATTTAATAGAAAAAATGGGAAAGTAACATAAATTAGCAATTCGTCTAAGAAGAAATATAAATGGGCAAAACACACTAGGAAAATGATCAGCCTCACACATATTAGAATGCAAAAAACAACAAAACAAGAATGAGCTACAATGCTTCTACCAAATTGGTGAAGAGTAAATAATATAGCAATTGTGGGAGAGAAAATAATGACAGGCACATTCATCTACAGTTACTGCCCCTAAATAAGGGCAGTCTTATATATAACGCTAATATATGCATGTGTGTGTGTATATGTATACATTTACATATATATGTATATGTATATATGTACATATATGTATATATTAATATATTCAACTTGTAATATATATTACTATATATTCAACTAGTAACATATATACATATTATATATTCAATACATATATATATTTTTAATACAGATGCTCCTTGACTGATTACTAGGATTACATCCTAATAAACTTACGGTAATTTTAAAGTATCATATGTTGAAAATGCATGTAGTACAACTCACGTTCTGAACATCATAGCTTAGCAGTACTAATGATTATTGGTTGTTTACTCTCATGAGTATGTGGCTGATTGGGAGCTGTGGTGTGGCTTGCTGCCACTACCTAGCATTGTGAGATTATTCTATTGCATATCACGAGCCTGGGAGAAGATAAAAATTCAAATTATGATTTCTACTGAATGTATATCATTTTTGCAACATCCTGAAGTAAATAAATTGTAAATTGAACCATTCAAAGCCTGAAACTATATGTGTTTAAGACTAGGGATCTTAAAAGTTTGACTAAGTAATTTCCCTTTAAAAATTTTATTCCTTCCTGGTGGGCAGAACAAAATGGCTGTGGAATAAGATACCCTGTCATCGCTCCCTACAGATACACCAAGTAGAACAGCTACTCACACACCAAACTACCTCCACAAGAGCTAAAGCAATCAGGTGAGAGACCATAGTGCCTGCTTTTAGTATAAAAAAGTCCAAAAAGATAATTCCATATGCCAATCTCAATAACATGTATGGGGAAGGCGATGGGTGGAGTGGGGTGGAATCTGGAGGGAAACACACCCAGTGCTGTATGCATGTATGTTCTATCACTCTGAGCCTCATTATGATGTATAATTACAACATACCAATGTTGTAATTTTTTTTTGCAGTACTGGGGATTGAACCCAGGGAATTCTACCTCTCAGCTACACACCAGCCCTATTTTTATTCTTTATTTTGAAACAGGGTCTCACTAAGTTGTGGAGGGCCTCACTAAGTAGCTGAGGCTGGCTGCAAACCTGCAATCCTCCTGTCTCAGCCTCCCAAGTACTAGGATTACAAGTGTGAACCACCATGCCCAGTTGTATATATATTTGAAGACATACTGAAGATTGCAGGAAGGAAGAGTTCACATACCCCTCGACCCCTGATTGTAAGGAGTCTGGCATGGAGAGACATGCCATGCCTCTGGCTTGGTGAAAGGAGAGAGAATGAAGTCCAGGCCCTAGACTTTAAACCCAATACCAGACCCACCACCGTGTAACCCAGTGCTGGGCCAAACCCCATACCCCTTACTATTGGGCAAATACCTGTGGACTGAATTGCCGGGACTGACTCAGACTAGGTGGTTGACTGCAACCACTACCCCTCCTCCAAGCTTGGGCAGCAGAGCAGGGAGCTGGACTCCACCTTCTGAGGAGCAGGGCACAGAAGCTATTTGCCTTCGAGTTTAGTACCAGGCCTGCTGCTGTAAAACCCAGCACCCAGTAGAACTGAAGGACCCATATGCAGGCCAGGGTTCACAGATGTAGCTTCTAGACCAGCCCAGAGTAGAATGAAGACCTGTGTGCCGGCAGTAGGACAAACTGAGTTTTGGCTCAAATGAGTTCTAGTCTGGAAGTGGACATGAGGGCACACCTGCTCTCCTCCCAAGACTGTGTAGCTGGGAGACTCAGGCGAAATCCAGCTTAATGTCAATTTTCATGGCCACTGCCTGCAAACAGGCTCTAGAACTGCCATGGAACAGGCAGTGACCTGCGTCCCAGTGGGATGGACTCGTGTATTGACCTCCATAACAGTCAGCTGTGGTGTGGGCCTCAGTACACCCTGAGACACTACAGATCCTTGTGGCTGTGAGAATCAGGCATGGCTGAGCTTAGTGTCAGTCTAGGTGGCCAAGGAGCTGCCTTAATCAATACTACCTCATCCATGGGCAGTAAAGAGTGGTGCATGGTCCCATTTGTCGAGGGTAGGACAAGCTAGTAAACACAAAACTTTGCTCTACTGGTGAGACCTAATGGCCCCCATCCCCAGGCCTGGCTGTGGAAGCAACCTCTGCAGCAGCTCTAGTGCCAGGGGAAGACCTGCAGCCCCAGTTCATTAGACTTCTAACCCAGCAAGCATCACCTGTGGCTAGTTGCAGCAATCTTGGGTCTAACCCTAACCTCGGCTATAGGCCGCCCTTAGCAGTGTGGACCTGGTCCTACCAGTGTTGTGTTGGACTCAGCAGGCTGTGGGTTCAAGGTGTGACACACCTTGGCAGCATTGGTGACCACCATAGGTGTGACATAGCCTGAGGCTGGTCCATCCATGGTCCATCCATGATCTAGAACTAGACAGAATCCTGCAGTGCTATTTTGATATGAATATATTTTGCTTTCTTGACCTTTTGTTTGTTTGCTTGTTTGTTTCTGTTCTTATCTTGGTGATCATGTCAAGTCATGGTAACTACAAAGCAAAAATCAATAACAAACCCAAAATAATAGGCAAAGAAACAAAACATACTACTAGAGTAGATCACTTAACTATAAAGAAAGACTCTAAGATAAAGAGAAAAAAGGAACTGCAACAAAACTAAACAATGAGTTACAAAATGGCTGTAGTAAGACCTTAACTATCCATAATTACCTTGAGTGCAAATGGATTAATTTCTCCAATTAAAAGACATAGAGTGACTGATTTGGTATAAAAAACAAGAACTCAGTTCACCTCTAAGGGCACACATAAATTAAAAGTAAAGGGATGGAGTAAGATATTCCACACAAACGGAATAAAAAAAAAGCAAGAGTAGCTATACTTAGATAAAACAGACTAAATCAAAGGCAGTAAACAGAGAGAAGGAAGGCAGTTAGATAATGATAAAAGGGTCAATTCAGCAAGAGGACATAATAATTCTAAGTCTACCCACCCACTTTTAGAGCACCAAAGCAAATATTAATAAACCTAAAGGGAGAGATAAACTCTAACACAATAATATTTGGGAACTTTAATACTCCACTTTAAGCAATGGACATCATCCAGACAGAAAAATAAACAAAAAGATACCCAAGTTTAATTGCATCTTAGGCCAAATGAACTAACAGACATGTACAGAACTTTCTATCCAATAGCTGCCAAATACATATTTTTCTCATCAACACATGGGACATTCTCCAGGATAGATGGTATGATAGGCCAAATCTCAATAAATTTTGAAAGATTGAAATAAATTTATGTGTTCTAACCACAATGCAATAAAACTAGAAATAAAAACAAGTGAAAATTTGTAAACTAAACAAATGCATGAAAATTAAACAACTTACCTTTGACTAATCAATGGATCAAGGAAGAAATCAATAAAGGTATTTAAAAATGTCTTGAAACAAATGAAAACAGAGACACAACATACCAAAGCCTATGGGATACAGCAAAAGCAGAATGAAGGACAAAATCCAGATAGTCATCTCAATAGATGTAGAAAAACCATTTGACAAAATTTAACACGCTTCCATGAGAACAACACCTAACAAAGTAGGCATAGAAGGAATGCACCTCATCATAATGAAGGTCATGTATAATAAGCCAACTGCTAACATTATACTGTATAGGGAAAAGATAAAAGGTTTCTCTCTAAGATCTGAAACAAAACAAGGATGCCCACTCTCACCTCTTTATTCAACATAGTTCTGGAAGTCCTAGTCATAGCAATTAGGCAAGAGAGGAAATAAAGGGATATCTAAATTGGAAAAGAAGGAGTTAAATTGTCACTATTTCCAGATGACATAATCTTGTATGTTGAAAATCTGAAAACTCCACCCAAAAACTATTAGAACTAATAGATGAATTAAATAAATATCAGGATGAAAAATCCACATATAAAACTCATTAGCATTGGTATATGCCAATAACAAATTATCTGAAATGGAAATCATGAAAGCAATATTCTCTCTCTCTCTCTCTCTCTCTCTCTCTCTCTATATATATATATATATATATATATATATAAGCTACAAAAATTTAGGAAGAAATTTCACCAAGGATGTTAAGGATCTGTACAATGAAAATTACAAAATATTGATGAAAGAAATTGGAAAGGACAACAACAATGAAAAGAAAGACAGCTGTGTTGATGGATTGGAAGAATCAACAATATTATAATGTACATACTACCTAAAATTATGAAAGATTCAATGCAATCTCCATGAAAATACCAATAATATTCTTTATAGAACTGGAAAAAAATTCTAAAATTTATATGGCACCACAAAACCCTGCGTAACCCAAAACATCTTGAGCAAAATGAACCAAGCAGAAGGCATTATAGTGACTTCAAAATATACTATAAATCTGTAGTAATCAAAACAGCATAGTACTCGCACAAAAGCAGATACATAGACCAATGGAACAAAATAGAGAACCCACAATTAACTCATGCATCTATAGCTACAAACGACTTTCTACAAAGGTGCTAAGAACACACACCAGAGAAAAGACGGTCATTTCAGAAATTGTGCTGGGGAAATTGAACATCTACATGCAGAAGAATGAAACTGGACCACTATCTCTTATCAGCTAAAACAATCAATTCAAAATTTGTTAAAATCTTAAATGTAAGACATGATACTGCAAAGCTAATAGAAGAAAACAGGGAAAATGCTTCTGAATATTGAAATTAGGAACTATTTTTTTGACAGAATAGTTCTATTTAAAAGTAGAAAAAGCAACAGTAAAAATATACAAATGGGATGACTTCAAACTAAAAAGCTTCTGCGCTACAAGGCAAGCGATCAACAGAGTACAGAAACAACCAATAAAATGAGAGAAAATATTTGCAAACCATGCATAATGTGACAATGCGTTGATATCCAGAATGGATAAGAACTCTACAGATTCAATAGCAAAAACAAACAGACAAACAAACAAAATAACCGATTAAAAATGGACATGAGATCTAAATGGGCATTTCTCCATAAAAGATATACAGTTGGTTAACATGTTCATGCAAAATTACTCAACATCACTAACCATTAGAGAAGCATACATCAAAACCACAATGAGATATCATCTCACCCCAGTAAGAATGACTTTTAAGAAAAAGGTTGAAGATAACAAGTGCCATAGAGAATGTGGAGAAAAGGAAACACTTGCACATTTTTGTTAGGAATGTAACTTAGTACAGTCATTATGGAAGCAGTATGGAACTTCCTCAAAAAATTTACAATAGAGCAATCATATAACCCAGCCATCTTGGTACTAAGTTTATGGCCATATGAAACGAAATCAGCATGTTGAAGAGACATTTGCACTCCCATGTTTATTGCTAGAACTATTCACCATAGCCAAGAAATGGAAACAAAATTCTTATCCATCAACTGATGAATGGATAAAGAAAATGTTGTACATATACATATACACATATGTATATACACACACACATATATTTGTATATATACACACACATATATATATTTGAATGTATGTGTATGTATATATACACACACACACACACACATTTTCAGTATAGTCTCTTTTAACAAACATAAAGCCTTTCAAGAAATGATTGTACTGATGTGTAACTCACTAATAAATGTACTTGTAATTCCAAAGTTACTGTGTATTCATGAGGTTAAGGTTTTTCTGGAAGATTGGTGAAAAATGAATCAGTGAACTAGAGGTTAGAAAAGGGACTTAACTAGAGGTTAGGAAGGGACTTGTAAAGTTCATTAATAATACATATCAGTATGTTCCATTAGTAATACAGTATATTATTATATACATAATAGTACATAGTATATAATAATATATGATATATTATTATAATAGAATATATTCATTTTTTCACCAATCTTCTAGACAAAAATTTAACCTCATGAACATACAGTAGCTTTGGAACTAGAAATACATTTAGTAGTGAGCGACACAGTAGTAAAATGTAACTATAGAAAAGATAGTATCCTTTAGAAGCATTTTAGTCATTAAACAATTATAAGGCTGAATAGTATTCAGCCCTAAATAGAATGAAAATCATTTGTGACTGTCATTTGTGACTACATGGATGGAACTGAAGATCATCATGTTATGTGAATCACACAAGATACAGATAAATACTGCATGATCTTACTCATATGTGGAATCTAACAATATTGATCTTACAGAAGTCAAAAATAGAACTGTGGTTAGCAGAGGCCAGGAGGGTAGGGGGAGATGGATGGAGAGAGGTTGATTAGAGGGTTCCAAGTTACAGATAGACAGTAATAAGTGTGTCCATAATTGTATAAGCCAAGTTAACATGCTTATTCATAATAAGAGGGAACTTGTATTTGAGGTAGGCCTTGGTGGGAGTAGAATCTGCTGTTTATAATTTTCCACAAATAATGATTGGAAAAGTTTTCTATAGACTCACTTCAGGCTCCACACATTTCAATCTTTTTTCCTCCTCCACTCCTATGTACTCTGGTGTTGGGCATCATGGTTTATATTCATACTGCAGCATCATTTTGGTCCTGCATCTTCACGATACCACTTGGGTGAGCCAGCACAGTGGAGATTAGGAATATTCCTAGAATCCATTTCTTTATTTTTACATTTTTATTTCATTTATTGGTGCATTGTAGTTATACATTTTGATAAGTGTCAGGGTATCAGAA
Source organism: Glis glis (assembly GCA_004027185.1). Classification (NCBI taxonomy): domain Eukaryota; kingdom Metazoa; phylum Chordata; class Mammalia; order Rodentia; family Gliridae; genus Glis; species Glis glis. The sequence goes on from PVJS01004156.1 coordinate 48,637, forward strand.
GCATGCATGCACACATTGCTCATTTAGCCCTCCCTAAAATCCCACCCTATTCCCTCCCCCTTCCCTCCTTTCCATGCTCAGCATAGTGATTGACTCTGATAAGTTTGTGTATATACATTGTGTGTGCATTAGTGTATTTCCCTCTTCTCCCCTCCCATCTCCCTCAGTTAGGTCACCTTCTTTGCTCAACTAAAGTTTTCTCCTTCTTTGTCTGGAGTCCCTTCTAAGTTACATTCTCCCTAGCCTCCACATATTAGGGAGAACATTTGACTTTTCACTCTTTGTGACTGACTAATCTCACTTAGCATAATGTTCTCCAGTTCCCTCCATTTCCCTGAAAATGATGTAATTTTGTTCTTTATGGCTGCGTAAAATTCCATTGTGTATACATCCCATAGTCTTGTAATCCATTCATTTGTTGATGGACACCTTGGCTGGTTCCAAAGTTTGGCAATTGTGAATTGTGCAGCTATAAACATAGATATACATGCATTAGTCTGGTAGTTTGGTTTCAATTCTTTTGGGTAGATGCCTAGAAGTGGTATTGCTGGGTCATATGGTAGGTTCATTCCCATTCTTCTGAGGATCCTCCACACTGTTTTCCAAAGTGGTTGCACTAATTTGCAATCCCACCAGCAGTGTATTAGAGTTCCTACTTCTCCACATCCTTGCCAGCATTTGTTGTTGTTTGTGTTTTTAATGATTGCCATTCTAATTGGGGTTAGGTGAAATCTCAGGTAGTTTTGATTTGCATCTCTCTGATTGCTAATGATGTTGAGCATTTTTTCATACATTTATTGGCCATTTGTATTTCTTCTTCTGTGAAGTGTCTATTTAGTTCACTTGCCCATTTTTTTATTGGATTATTTGTTTTTTTAGTGGTGATTTTTTTAAGTTCTCTGTATATTCTAGATATTGATCCTCTATCAGAGGAGTAGCTGGCAAAAATCTTCTCCCATTCTGTCGTCTCTCTCTTAAGGTTCTTGATTGTTTCCTTTGCTGCACAAAAGTTCTTCAGTTTAATGCAATCCCACATATTGATCTTCATTTTAATTTCCTGTGCCTTTGGGGTCTTGTTGAGGAAGTCTTTACCTGTGCCTATGTGTTGAAGTGTTGGACCTATGCCCTCTTCAAGTAGCTGCAAGGTCTCTGGTCTGATTTCTAGGTCTTTGATCCATCTTGAATTGGCAAACAAGCTGAGAAAGTGGGGTTTATTTCTGTTTTTCTGCATATGGTTAGCCAGTTTTGCCAGCATCATTTGTTGAAGAGGCTGTCTTTTTTCCAGTGGATGTTTTTAGCCCCTTTGTAAAAAATCAACTGGCTGTAGGTGTGTGGATTTGTTTTGGAGTCTTCTATTCTGCTCCATTGGGCTATGTGTCTGCTTTTGTGCCAATACCATGCTGTTTTTATTACTATGACTTTGTAGTATAGTTTGAAGTCAGGTATTGTGATGCCTCCTGCATGGTTCTTGTTGCTGAGAACTACTTTGGCTCTTCTGGGTTTTTGTTGTTCCAAATGAATTTAAGGACAGATTATTCTATGTCAGTGAAGAATGACTTTGGTAATTTAATGGTTATTGCATTGAATGTGTACATCACTTTTGGAAGAATGGCCACTTTGATGATATTTATTCTGCCTACCCAAGAGCATGGGAAATCTTTCCATCTTCTAAGATCTTCTTCAATTTCTTTTTTCAATGTTTTATAACTTTCCTTGTAGAGGTCTTTTGCCTTCTTGGTTAGGGTTATTCCCAAGTATTTTATTGTTTTGGGGGATATCGTGAGGGGAAATGTCTTCTGGATTTCTTTTTCAGTGGATTTATGGTTGGCATACAGAAAAGCTTCTGAAATTTTTTTTTTTTTTTGCGGTACTGGGGATTGAACCCAGGGGCATTTTACCTCCGAGCTACACCCCTGGCCCTATTTTTTATACTTTATTTTGAAACCGGGTCTCATGAAGTTGCAGAGGGCCTCACTAAGTAGCTTGAGGCTGGCTGCGAACCTGGATCCTCCAGTCTCCGCCTCTCGAGTACTGGGATTACAAGCGTGTGCCACCATGCCTGGCAAGCTTCTGATTTTTTAAGATTGATTTTGTATCCAGACACTTTGCTGAATTTGTTGATCAGTTCTATGAGCCTTTTAGTTGAGTTTGTTGGATCTTCTAAGTATAATATCATGTCATCTGCAAATAGAGGTAGTTTCCGCTCCTCTTTTCCTATTTGTACTCCTTTTATTTCCTTCTCTTGCCTTATTTCTCTGACTAGAGTCTCAAGTACTATATTGAAAAGGAGTGGTGACAGTGGACATCCTTGTCTTGTTCCTGTTTTGAAGGGGAACTCTCAAAGTTCTTCCCCATTCAGTATGATGTTGGCTGTGGGCCTATTGTTTATTGCCTTCAGGATGTTGAGATATATTCCTTCTATTCCGATTCTCTGCAGTGTTCTTATCATGAATGTGTGTTGGATTTTGTCAAATGCTTTTTCAGCATCTATTGAAATGATCATGTGATTTTTGTCTTTAGTTCTGTTTATGTGGTGGATTACATGGATTGTTTTTTGTATGTTGAACCAGCCTTGCATCCCTGGGATGAACCCAACTTGGTCATGATGTATGATTTTCGTGATGTGGTTTTGAATGTGCGTTGCTAGTAATTTGTTTAGAAGTTTTGAGTCTAAGTTCATCAAAGATATAGGTCTTTTGTTTTCTTTTCTTAAGTTGTCTTTATTTGGTTTTGGTATTAATGTGATGTTGGCTTCATAGAATGTATTTGGGACAGTCCCGTTTCTTTCTATTTCATGGAATAGATTGAGGAGTATTGGAATTAGTTCTTCTATAAAGGTTTTATAAAATTCACCTGGGAAACCATCTGGACCTGGGCTTTTCTTTGATGGTAGGCTCTTTATTGCTGCTTCAATCTCTTTGACTGCTACTGGTCAATTTAAATTTTCTATATCTTTGCGATTCAACTTAGGAAGGTTGTACATGTCTAGAAATTTGTCAATTTCTTATAGGTTTCCCATTTTGTTGGAATATAGCTTTTCAAATTAGTTTCTGATAATCCTCTGGATTGCCGTGCTGTCAGTGGTAATATCACTTTTTTCATCTCTTATTTTAGTAATTTGGGTTGATTCTCTCTTTCTTTTGGTTAGGTTGGCTAGTGGTTTGTCTACCTTGTTTATTTTTTCAAGGAACCAGCTTTTGGTTTTGTTGATTTTTTTGTTTGTTTGTTTGTTTGTTTTTTTGCGGTACCGGGGATTGAATGCAGGGGCGTTCTACCTCCGCGCTACGCCCCTGGCCCTATTTTTTTATGCTTTAATTTGAAACCGGGTCTCACGAAGTTGCGGAGGGCTTCACTAAGGAGAGAGAGAGAGAGAGAGAGACAGGGAGAGAGAGAGCGAGAGCTGAGGCTGGCCGCGAACCCGGATCCTCCGGTCTCCGCCTCCCAAAGTACTGGGATTACAAGCGTGCGCCACCACGCCCGGCTTTTGTTTTGTTTTTTTATTCTCTACTTCATTGATTTCTGCTTTGATTTTAATAATTTCCTGTCTTCTACTGGCTTTTGGGTTAGACTGTTCCTGTTTTTCAAGGGCTTTTAGGTGTGTCATTAGGTTATTTATTTGGTGATTTTCTGTTCTTCTTATGTGGGCACTCAGTGCTATGAATTTTCCTCTTAATACTGCCTTCAGGGTGTCCCAGAGATTTTGATATGTTGTGTCTCTGTTTTCATTTTTTTCTAGGAATTTCTTAATTTCTCACCTTATTTCTTCTCTGACCCATTCCTCATTCAGCAGTGTGGTGTTCAGTCTACATGTTTATGAGGTTTCTCTGGGTCTTCTTATAGTTGATTTCTAGTTTCATTCCATATGGTCTGAAAAGATGCAGGGGATTATGTCACATTTTTTGAACTTGCTAGTACTTACTTTGTGGCCTAGGATATGGTCTATTTTAGATTGCCCCTCTCACTGCAAGCGTGGGTCTCCGCATTCTCCATTTGGGCTGTCCCTATGTCTCTCTCTGTCTACACCTATAGCTGGTGTCACCAGCAGGGGGGCCCAGGCTTATGTCTCTCTGCCTACAGAAGCGGCGGATGTCGCTTTGACCTGATTCTGTGCATACACAGAACTCCACATTTTCCACAGAGAGGGCTGGTTTGGTCCAATTTTCCCCTGTACCACAGCTGTATGTCCTGTGGTGATCCCCGGGGCCTCTATAAGGGCATGGTGACCTGTGGGCTGCAAGTCTGTCCCACCCAAAAGTCACCAGGGACTGTCTTCTTATCCATGCATCTACCGCATCCCACAGCAGACCCCACTCCCACCTCCGCCGGGACAATCTTCACTGTCTCAGTCCCCATGAGTCCCTGTGGCCGCGCTGGGTGGTCTCCTCCTGGGGCAGCTTGTTGACTTACAGTCTCGTTGAGCGCTGCTCTTAATCTATGGGCAGTGGGTGGGCTCAGCTGCTGCTGCAGGTTCTGGTCAGGCCTCCGGGCACTGGGGACTCTGCCCAGTGTGGATTGAACTGCTGTTCGCTTTTGTCACTGATGTTCTGCAGTTGCTTGTTTTAGAAAAGGTCCCTTGATTCCTTGTTGGTGGCTGGCAGAAGCCACAATGCCAGTAGCTGCCGGTGCAGTCTGACCAAGATGGCGCCGCTGCCGCTTCTGCCGTCATGGCAGTTCGGGTCTGTGTCGCGCGTGGAGCGAGTCGCTGCTCGCCTTCACTGCTGCTATTCTGCAGCTGCTGGATTCATGACAGGTCGCTGGCATCTCCGTTGGTCTTGTGTGGAAGCCACAATGCTGGTAGCCTCTGGTAAAGTCCTGCCAAGATGGCGCCGCTGCAGCCGCTGTTGCCGCCATCGTTCGGTCTCTTTTGAGTGTGGAGGAACCGCTGCTTGCTTTCGTCTCTGCTGACCTGCTGTTGAACTTACAACAGGTCTCTGGCTTCTCTGCTGGTGGCGTGTGGAAGCCGCAATTTCAGTAGTTTCCGGCGCAGTCCAGCCAAGATGGCACCGCCGTTCCTTATGTAAGATGCTTGGAGCTTTTTACTTTCCTCTGTTTTGTCTTCTGGCTTTGATTCTGTCATGTTTCAAATTTTTCATTGTTTACTTCAAGTTTTTGTTGCTTTTCTTCTCCTGTCGAGAAGTTGCTTTCACGGTGATTGAGATCCAAGTCTCAGAGAGATCATAACGTTGTATCTCCCTTAGTCGCCATCTTGGAACCCCTGGAATCCATTTCTATAGCAGACAGCTGGCAATACCTTAACTATAAACAGAAGTAGCTCTGAATTACATGTGTACATATACCTCCAAATTCAAACTAAATATACTTTTCTAATTTAACTTCCTTTTAGCCACACTCCAAAGTTGTTCTGGTTATTTCAGAAGCAGAAAGGTTGTAATAGAAACAAATGTCACTTGAAATAGAATTCTCATCTGTAGCTAGAATCTCCTACTTTTGCAAACTTTATAAAAGCGCATATGGCCATGTGAACCTAATGCTAAGCCCCCACCAATGGCCTTGGAAGGGATTTCTGTTCAAAGGCTTAAATTTGATTATATTTTGGTAAATAGACCCCCGTTTCCCATAGTCACATTTCAGATAAAGGAGAATTAAGAAAGCTCATTGCCATATCCCTTGGATGAACAGAAGAGCAAGGACAAAGGCATGCCTAGAGTTCTTAAATAAGAAGCCCAAATTGCTGTGAAGGGTGTTAGATACTAAAAAGCCAATTAGTATGATGGTGGCGATAATGAAAGCTCTTAATGAAATACACAGAATGGAAATCTACATGTCTTTTCTCAAAAATATAGTTTCACTAGATCATTAAATATTTCTTAAATCAATTAGTTCACTTAAGACTTCATCCATTTTCAGTATCGCCACTTTTAAAAAACATAAAGCCTTTCAAGGAATGATTTACACTATTATTAAATAATATAAGTATCAGTTTAAGCATTATATGACCCTCATTCCGACTCTTTTTTATAAAGGAAGTTTAATCAATGCTTCCTAATCCCTTAGGAGAAAGTAACTTTTAAAATGATTTCAGTTAATTGTTTAATACGATAACTAAAATATTTTCCAAGGATACTGTCTTTTCTATAGTTCCATTTTACTGATGTGTAACTCACTACTAAAAATCTTTCTAATTTCAAAGCTACTGTATATTCATGAGGATAAATTTTTGTCTCGAAGATTGGTGAAGAATTAGAGGTTAGGAAGGGACTTGTAAAGTTCATTAATCATACTATCTTGCTTTAAACCACATTTCACTTGATTCAGAGAAAATCCACATTAATTTTAACCACCTGGAAAGAGGACTCCATTTTTCCTTATTTCTTTTATTGCCTTTTATTTTGCTCCTACTATGTTCCAATTACTTTGGCTACAAAAACAAAATGAACAGAACCTTGCTAAGTCATCAAGTTCTCATCAGCAGGACAATGTTTTAATCACTATTGTATTCCTTGAGCCTAACACAGGATCTGAGAACGAGATACCCTTGCTACATGTGTCATCGGAGTCATGAAGCCAGTTCATAGTAGAAGCTGGTTTCAGGATTACTCTTGGAAGAGAGGCTCTCTTGGTTTATTTAGTAAAATGCCTCGATGGGCAATTGCAACAGTGATCTAGAGCCAGGAGGGAGTCAAAGAGCTACACAGAAATCATTGCTTTTTGTAAAAAGTGAACATAATGCCAGGAGTAGAGGGTGCTAAACTAGGAAGGAAAATTAATGAAATAAAGGAATAGAGGACATTCAACAATAAAGCAGGAAGCTCTACTTAACTGGAAGAGATGATGAGTAAATTTCCATAGACATAGTGAGAATGATCCAGGAATTCTGAAGAATTAGATAAAACACTCATGTATTGATATTTGAAGTAAAGGCATATAGCATTCCCCTCTCTCCATTGTTTAGTAAAGTGGCTACACAATGACTTAACACCGTGTATTTTGGGGAGTAAAGGTGTAAGAGCAGTATCTAGTAGAGTATACTTTCCTATAAGTATATAAATATACTTATAGGAAACAGTTGGAACCAAAGGAGTTTGGATTTCATATTGTTTTTCAGGTTTTGGAAAATTTGTATATGCATAATGACATATCTTAGGAATGAAACTCAACTCTAAATACTAAAATCATTTATACTCCTTAGGCAGGGAGCCTGAAAGTAAGTTTACACAGTATTTTTAGTGTGCTTGCATTTTGACTGTGACCCATCTAATGAGGGCAGGTGTGGGATTTTCCACTTGTGGCATCATGTTGTTGGTGCTCAGCAAGCTTCAGATTTGTGGTATTTTGGATTTCAAATTTTTGGATTAGTAATGCTCAACCTGCAGTGCTGCACATATGTGGGAGGAAAGAGCAAGAAAAGAGATGGAGAATCAATGGAAAGAGAAAATCAGAACAGGAGGTGCTAAGGAGACAAGCAAGCTCCTCCTTCACCCCCAAACTTCTTGGTGAGAGATGCTGACCTGCCCTTTTCACCTTGGATAGAATTTAAATTAGCAAGGATAACTTGATTCCAACAAACTGGAGGATATGAAGACATTTCATGTGTTAAAAGTGGAGTTAGAGCCGGGCATGGTGACGCACGCTTGTAATCCCAGTACTTTGGGAGGCTGAGACCACCGGAGGATCCAGGTTCGCGGCCAGCCTCAGATCTCTCGCTCTCTCTCTCTCCCTGTCTCTCTCTCTCTCTCTCTCCTTGGTGAGGCCCTCCGCAACTTCGTGAGACCCGGTTTCAAAATAAAGTATAAAAAATAGGGCCGGGGGCGTAGCGCGGAGGTAGAATGCCCCTGCGTTGAATCCCCGGTACCGCAAAAAAAAAAAAAAAAGTGGAGTTAGAAATGTTTAAAATTAATTGAACTGAGGATGTTGTCTCTGCCTCAGAAGAGCTTAATGGCTAATGACTGAGAGATGTCTACAGGTAGTGTGATAAATTCTACCATAGAAGTGTTTTCAACAGGGGGAGGAGGAAAAACAGGATCGAGGAAGGGAGCAGTTCAAATGGGTACATCCATGTATGAAGGTGTCACTACCAAGCTCAGTAACATGTGGGGAGGGAAGATGGGACATTGGTGTGGGATGAGGATGTGTGCATGTATGTTTGTGTCACTTTGAACCTCACTAACATGCATAATTACAACGCACCAATTAAAGTATATAAAAACATGCAGTGTGAACATAGAAAAGGTGTTATACCTTATCTATTGAGGAGGAATGTTGGGAAAACTATATACAGAAGTAACACATGAGTGGGTGTTCCAGGATTTCATAGGAGGGAAAATGGGGAAAGAAATTCTAGTAAAAAGAAGCAAAAGCCGGGCGTGGTGGCGCACGCTTGTAATCCCAGTACTTTGGGAGGCGGAGACCAGAGGATCTGGGTTCTGGCCAGCCTCAGCTCTCTCGCTCTCTCTCTCCCTGTCTCTCTCTCTACTTAGTGAGGCCCTCCGCAACTTCATGAGACCCAGTTTCAAAATAAAGTATAAAAAAATAGGGCTGGGGTTGCAGCGCAAAGGTAGAATGCCCCTGGTTTCAATCCCCGGTACCGAAAAAAAAAAAAAAAAGAAGAAGCAAAGAGTGTAAAATCATGAAAATAAGAAAAACAAAGACAAACACACAAACAAACAAACAACAACAACAAAACCAAAGTGCTCTGAGGTACTGAAAGCAGAGAAAAAAAAACTGGAAGGGGAAACAGAGCCCGGGTTGTAAAGGGCTGTGTATGCCATTCGCAGCAGGCAGGAATTTGATCCAATAACAAGGAAATTCCATTAGAAAATTTTTTTAAAATGATGGAAGTGACATGTACCTTAATATTTATCTGATTGGTTTTACTAGACTATTTCCAAGACTTCCCTTGGGGGCAAACACTCAGAGTACGAGATGATATCAAGTGAGAAGACAAAGACTTTGGAGAAATGACTAGCTGTATTGTCTGCACTCGGTGGAAAGGTGAGGTTCCTGTTATTTCCATTTCTTGATTATTTTTCTGAAAAGGCATTGGATACATCTTCTGCATTACATTTTGTAATTTGACCCCATTTGCACGTTTCTTTTCAGGGCTTTGCCTGTTTTCTATTAATGTTTCATTCACAAAATGACATAATGACAGATTATTTTCACTTGTCCATCCATCCATTCCTGGAGCTACCAGCAGATCTGTATTCCACTTTCTTCTCTAGCAAATGAAATAAAGATGCAGTGAAATGGCATATGTGAAAAATGTTACAGGAAATCTATAATGCTGATAAAACCTCCAGATTTAGCAGAAATCAGCCAATCGAGAGTTTTTATTTTGTTATTTTTTTCCCTGGCAAAACTTAACTTATTTATTGTAAAACTAGGACAAACTTCAAATAAAGTGAATGAAACAAGGCAGGAAGTTTTACTGAATTTTATCTAGGTATCCAGGTTTAGGATATACTCTTTTTGTTTTAGATGATTCTGAGACACAGTGAAAGAGAACACATTAACGTATTTTTTTATACTTGAAATTCACAGATTTTACCTAGAAGCTCAAAATCAAAGACTTTCTTGGTGACTCTACTACCACCTCTACTGTAAAGCCCTGCCTGGTTCCTTTCTTCTCCAGGTAGCTCTGTATGGCTGATTAGGTAACTCAGCTGTTATAGACAAGGTACAGATTCTAGAAATTTTTATTAGAAGCTGAAAAGCCTTATCGGACACAACTCATCCTAAAATAAGAAAGAATGAAAGCACAGAAATTTGGACAGAGTCCTTGGGCCAGTGTTGGTTCAGAGAGAACAGGTGGGTGATTCCGAATGTATCAGTTTGCACGGGTTCAAAATTGACACTTCAGGTGAGGAGGAATAAAATACTTGAATGAGAACATTGAAGAAACACAGTGGCTGGAGAGTGACATTGAAGTTCTTATAATGACAAGAAACTTTAGAAGAAAAAGGCCATAGTTCAGGTGTCAGTGTGCTCTACCTCTAGCAACAAGGGTCTCGGAGAGAATGGTGATGGGCAGTAATGCCTCCTCCTGGCATCAGTAGAAATATGGATCCCTTTCTGCTCCCCCCTCTCCCTTTCATTCTCTTCTAAAGAAAGCTACAGAAATGTCATTTGAATTAGCATCGTCAAAAGGGGGAATTTATCAGAAAGAAACCTGAGTTACCTCAATGAAGGGTTGAGTAACTGCAGGGAAGGCAGAAATGAACATCAGGTGCCAAAATTGAGCAAGGAAGGTAAAGAGGCCAAGCATCTCTCTAGGTCTCTTCTGTCTTCCTCTTTATTCTGACTTCATTCTGTCCTATAAAAAATTGAGATTCTTCCACATGGCAGCCAATATGGCTGTTAGAAATTCTAGAGCCTCATCGTTCATTTCTCAGGAAACAATCATCCTTTCTTAATCCAGCATCAAATCACAAAATCCAAGTAGAAAGTTCATTTAAACTAGTTTCCCAGCACGAAGTGAATCATGTAGATAGGGAACAGGGAGGAGGAGATGCTTTTCAGAATTCATGTTTTATTTTGGGTAGGAGCATTTTTATTCTTATAGAAGAGAGGTGGTTTTTTCAAAACAAAAGAAAGTGTCAGTGGGCAGACATAAGAACTGAGGTCTCCTGAAACAAGCACACAGCAAACTATGCCACCTCCAGCATCGATGAAGATGTTCTTAACTTCTGTCACTTGTGGCCTTAACACGAACACCTAGGACTTGTGCTGGCACCGGCATCAGTGGGTGCCAGTGGACATCGATAGCAGGACTCATGCTTTTTAATCACTATTGACAAGACATAGCCCCATAGTGAGCTATTCCAGAAGAGAAGGAAAACAGTGCATGCTATTATAGTAAACAAGAAGATTACTGGGGACTCACTGAACCACAGGGGAAGTATTTGAATTTGGATTAAATTGCTACAGAGCAGATGGTGATGAATCCAAATAGTTTTGATAAGATGCCCTTATTTATGCTCCAGGTTGCTATGGCTTAGAAAATATGGACTTCGTACATTTATAAGCTATATGGCTATCTTTTCTCTCAGATGTGGATTCCAGCACTGCGTGGAGGCTCAATAAAAGGAATATAGTGCTGAATCATGGTATGGGGTGCATCTACCTTAAAGCTGTGTATTTCTTACATGTTCGTCTTCTATACATATCTTTTAAAAGGGATTTAGCTATTTGGCTGTAAAGTGAAGTCATGAATTGAGTCTATCTAAAGCATGAATGCACAACAGGACAGGAACAGTGGCTGAAATAATAGTTTAGGTGATTATGGCTGTTAAAAGTATCATAAAACTCTAATGCACAAATTCCATACCTGTGGTGCTAGAGGGAGAAAGAACTACAGAAGAAAATAAAGTTGGAATCAGTACCTGAAATTTAAGAAGTCTATGTCCATGAGTCTAACTCACCATGCCCACTTGGTTCCTGGATTGGGCAGAACTTGGGAAGGGATGTATCTGGGCAAGGCAGAGCTTATATTCTTTCAGAAGGAGCTAGAATATTAGGTAATACTTAGATGGGGATTAGGATGAAGGATTAGTGTATAACTCTGCCTATGAATTAAAGCAGGACAAGAAAAAGAGAGCTCTGAACTAGAAGGTAAACAGGATCTCAAGGGTTATCTGTGAGGACATTAAACCTGAATTTCTGTTGCTGGGTACAGTGGTACATGCTTGTAATACTAGTAATTCAGGAGGTCGAAGCAGGAGGACTGCAAGTCTGAGGATAGCCTGGGCAACCTGTCTCCAAAGAAAATGCAAAAAAAGGGCTGGTGATATAGCTCAGTGGTAGATCATCCCTGGGTTCAATCCCCAGTACTGGGGATAAAAACAACCAAAATGAAACAAGACAAAACAAAAAAACACCACCCTGAATTTCTTTGTCATTGAAGGTTTCTCAAAGAACAAGGTGGTAAGCCAGCAACTTTGGCTGGCACCATTGAGTCTGACTTTTAGCAGGTGTTAGATCTAAGATCCACCGGACTAGACTGGGAAAGGGTGATAAGAATTGGAGGATACTGATGCATATCTTGCATATGTTAGAATTAGCACAGAAACTTCAACAAAAAGAGTTTGCACACAAGTATGGACTCCAGTACATTGAGCTATAAGGGTCTAATATAGCTCCAGAGAAGATAGGGATAAGATCGACAGATAACCTTTTGAATTGAAAGAAATCTGTCATTTAATGCTATAGTTTCCTTTTTCAGTTTTTTTGTTTTGTTTTGGTACTGGGGATTGAGCCCAGGGGAGTTCTACTTCTAAGATATACCACCATCCCTTTTTATTTTTTATTTTGAAACAGCATCTTGCTAAATTACCATATGCTGGCCTCCAACCGTGATCCTCCTGTCTCAGCCTCCCAAGTACTGGGGTGGCACGCATGCACCACTGAGCCTGGGCTCAATTTTTAAGTTCTTCTTAACTGTAATAAATTTAAACACTGCTTGGCATCCATTTGGTGTGATTAGATTTCAGAGGTTGCACACTATCTAATTTTACAAGGATATATGAACATGCCATTTAAAGAAATGAGTATTGATCTATGACTTTTTTACACAGGATGGTTCTAAAAGATCAGACTGTACTTTCCCCTCAGAGCAGCAGGTTGCTGGTTTGAGCACTGCAGTTTGGTCCTGGAAGCATGTGACCAAAAGCACTCAGAAATATGTGCTGCCCTTTGTGGGCAGCTCCCCTCGTATGGTGCAAGGGTTGTAGTCAATCACTCTGTCAGAACAATGACAGCTGGGAGACGGAGCCCATGAAGCTATTCATCAAGCTCTGAAGCAGGGAGCACTTTACTTGTCTGGAGTTATTTACTAGTGGTTGACGATGACACAGCTGAGTGAGGCAGGAGCTTCTGAGGCTTCTTGACTCTCTGCTTCGGTGAGAAGGTCATTTTGAAAGAGAATCTTGTAAGGACTTAAGTAGACCCAAATCTGGTATTTTGTTAATATGGTAAAACACTGCTAAAAATAGGAAAATGTGTTTTTTGGGAGGAATGTGGGCTGTGATGTCATAATAACTTGGATTTTGTAACAGTCAGGGTTCAAGCAAAAAGAAACACACACACACACACACACACACACACACACACAAAAGAATCACACCCATGGTTCCATAGTAAAGTGGTCATTATGTCTGCTTTGCATGCAGAAGATCCTGGGTTCCAGCTCCGGTGGAACTATGGCATGGGTGGAATGTATTTTAATTGGGGCATGTTGGTACATGCCTGTAATCTCAGTACTTAGGAGGTAGAGGCAGAAGGATTGCAGGTTCGAGGCCGGCCTCAGCAATGTAGCAAGACTCTCAGAAATTTAGCAAGATCCTATTTCAAAATAAAAAATAAAATATGGGTGAAGGTATATCTCAGAGGTAGAATGGCCCTGGGTTCAATCCCAAATACACACACACCAAAAAAAAAAAGGGAATCACTAAAATACATGAATCATTACAATACTGTGAGAAGAACTAATGAAAGCATATCTTAAACTGTCCTTCCAATTAGTTTTAACTCTTTGAGTAAAGAAATTAATATATCCATCCTCAGTCATCATCTGTAAATATGAACATTTGGCATGGTATGTTTTGTTTCTTTTTGTGTTAGTCAGCTTTCGATCACCATAACAAATACCTGAGATAACCAACTTATGAAGAAAAACGTTTTATTTTGACTTATAGTTTTGGAGGTTTCAGTCCCTGGTGGGTGGGCCCTGTTGCTGCTGGGCCTGTGGTGAGGCAGCACATCATAGTGGGAACATGTGATGACGGAGAACTGCTCACCTCATAGCCAGGAAGCAAAAGAAAGCGAGGAAAGGACCAGGTCCTACTATCCCCTTCAAGGAATGTTTCCACTGACCTAAAGACTTTCCATTAGACGCTACCGCTTAAAGGCTCCACCGCCCTTCAATAGCACCACCTTGGGGATCCACCTTTAACACACAAGCATTTGGGGGACATTTAAAATCTAAACTACAGCACTTTTTAAATGTTTCTTTTCTGTTAAGTATGTGATTCTCTGTGCATATTAACTTCATCTTTCCACCAGGTTTCTGAGATCCTTGTAGGTCAGGAATCTTGACCAATTCTTCTAAATTTCTTTCAGAATATAGAAGACGTAGCATAGATTGTTATCTACTAAAAAAGAAAGAATTCTTGAATAAAGATTTGTAGAAAAAAAATTGAATGTGTAAAGCAACTTTCAGATAGTTTATCATGCCCTCATTATGTAGATATTTAACAAACAGCACTTAATTAAGTATAATGATCTTTAAACATATTCGAAATGGCTGTTGTGTAGGTAGCTTGTAGAAGCTTGAATCTGGGGGCATACCTGGAAACTTGGATTGATGTCCAGGTTATTTTGAATTTTCTTTTTTTAAATATGCAAACTGTATGACCTGAGTTTCTAAGAGTTTTAATTTTTTAAAAAAATCTATCATAACTTTCAAATTTGGTTTCAGCTAGTAAAAATGAAATATTGTATACTTCTTTTAGCTGATAGCCATCTGCTCCAGAAACATTCAAATGTCAGCTCATCAGAATTTAAAAGGACTTCCTGAACAGAAGTTCACTGAAATTTAAGAAACTTTAATGGAACTTCTGGTGTAAAATGACGCTGTCTTGGCTTTAGGCTAATCCTCAAAACACACCTACAAATCTATCTTCCAAAATGTCTGCTACAGAGAAAGAGCTGGGTTGGTTTTACAATTTTTATGGCAAAGGTTAAAATAAGTAATTTCCACAACAGCTGTCGACATACAGTCTGTCTTTGGAGGTTGCTTTCCCTAGAGAATTTTATTTCTTCAAATGTCATAATTAGAATTTCATCTCCAGTGACTACTCAAGGAAATCTGGCAGCAGGAGACAGCATGGGTCACATTTTAATTACGAATGCATCCTTCCTGTCTGGAAGAGCAGAAGCTTGTTGGTAGTCTTGTCACAGGAATCCCTGTACACGGTGAATAATTAAGTACCCTTTTCAATGGATAGCAGTTGTTTCCTTAAAATGCAGCCAGATTTATCAGAGTATTAACAGACTTTTTCTGTCCCACTGAAAACCTATGGGGTGCAAAGAAGTAGATTTCCAGGCAATTAGAGCAGTGAGTTGTGTTCACATACTTGCATTATCTATGACAGATGTGTATCAACAGGAGGGAAATTTCATGCATTCATTTATTTATTTTCTTTCTTTTGTTAAACAAACATTTATTGAATATCTACTTTGGTGCCGAGAGCTGAACCTACACTCAGAGAAATTAAATTGAACACCACTGCCTTTTCCATAAGAGAAATATATCCTGAATTTGGTCATAAATTATGATTCAATGAATAATTTAGTGGAGTTATATGCATGGTACTTTGGGGATACCAAGGAAGAAGAGGAATTTGATAGATTGACAAAGAAGGAGAGGGAATTCTTGACAAAAGGGCACTGGCTCTGGAGACACAAGGAGGATTGGAGGTTCTAGTAGTTATTGCAGTGAAAATAAAATGCAGAGTGCCTTTGGCTAAATAACAGAAAGATGGGCATACATTTTAAGACTGGGTTTTCTTTTCATGAGGGCAGTCAGGTGGATGTTACAGGCAAGAAATATGTCTTTACAAACTGGCTATATGTATGGCAAGGCATTGATCTTCTCTGACTTCAGAACAGCCAGACAGGATTTTTGAGTAGTTTTGTCCCTTTATCCCACTTGCATTAGAAAAATATATCATTTTCTTTTTTTTCCCCAGTGAAGTAAAAAGGATCAGTCCATCCATACAATGAAATATTACTTAGTAATAAAGAGAAATGAACTATTGAGAGATGCAAGAAAAGGGATGAATCTCAAAAGCAGCTTGCTGAGTGAAAGCAGTCAGAGGAAAGACTATTTACTATACGATTCCATGTATACGAAATTTCAGAAAGTGCAAAACTAGAGTGATAGAGAAAAGCTTGGTAGTTGCCAGATCCAAGGGTTGGTCAGAGGCTGTTGGCTAAATTAGGGCATGAAGGGATGAAGGGTTTTGGGGGGAAGGAAATGTTCTATATCACGATTGTGGTGGTGGCCACATGGCTATAACCTCTCAGCACTCACCGAACTATGTACTTAAAATTGGTAAATTCTATTGGTTCTAAATTTTAGCTCAATAAAGGTGACTTAACTTCTGAGGTGCTAAAGAAACAATCTTTCCCATAAGAACATCCAGGAGGAGGTTGCTGATCTGCCTTCTTAAGCATCTAGAGCCAGAAAGCCACATTAGCAGGTACTGAGAACAATAAGAAATTTGGAGCAAGAAGGAGTGATTTTTCCACTTATATCTGTTTTTGGATTTTATATTTTTAAAAGTCTGAGTTTAAATTATAACAATAAACATAATACTTTTTCAGAGTACTTGTTATCATATATGTATTCATTTAGTTCTTACAACAGCTCTGTAAGTCTCATTGTTATCCTCAGTCGCTGAATTAGGAAACTGAGGCACAGGAAGAATAATTAACTTGCCCAGGATCACAAACCTAGCAAATGTAAATCTGAGATTTGAAATCAGGCAGTGTTGGTTCAGAGTCTGTGCACTTAACTACAGAGTCATTATATTTGAATTTAAATTTTCTTAGAAATTTAATAATGGGAGGAGTTAATATTCAACCTTGGGGGATCTTGATGTTGGTACAATTTATTACTGGAGCATATTAATATTGTCATTTTGTATCATTGTAAAACCCCTGATAAGCTATATAAGACAATGTGGCTGGATACAATTAGAATAAGAAATGAATTTTCAGCTTCAAATAGAGTGTGACGTTGGAGTTAATTAATTAAGTACACTGTTCTTATCCATTTCCATGCTTTCTGTTGGGCAAAATGTATGCTGACTACCAGGCATAAAAAAGAACAATTGTTGAGCCGGGCGTGGTGGCGCACGCTTGTAATCCCAGTACTTTGGGAGGCGGAGACTGGAGGATCCGGGTTCACGGCCAGCCTCAGCTCTCTCTTTCTCTCTCTCTCTTTCCCTCTCTCTCTCTCTCTCTCTCTCTCTCTCTCTCTCTCTCTACTTAGTGAGGCCCTCTGCAACTTAATGAGATCTGGTTTCAAAATAAAGGATAAAAAATATGGCTGGGGGTGTAGCGCGGAGGTAGAATGCCCCTGGGTTCAATCCCCAAAACAAAACAAAACAAAAACAAACAAAAAAAAGAACAATTGTTGAGACTGGAGGAGTGGTGACATGAGGATGAAAATAAGACTCCCATTATCCTTACAGAGGAGGATAGGCACAGTCCTGTGTGATGATAGGTTTATTGACTAGGATCAATGGGCTAGATGAATAAAAATCACTGGAGAGTATGGGGAGATCTACTAAAATGTACCACATGTGTTTTCATACATACAGACTATAATTTAAGAAGCCTTTCTGGAATAAGTTATGAAATTATTGAGTGACATCACTGATCTGTATTTCTGAACTGAAATAATTGATTAAAACATTTGTAAGTACATGGAACCTGGCCTCTAGTTTGTTCTTTATTTTGCAAGAGTACAAAGAAGAAATCCTAAGTAGTGATACCTGCCCTAAAAACTAAAGTCTATGTGGGGAGAGGCTAAGCAGAGTATTTGCAAGCCAACTTAGTAATGTGCTTTAGTTATAGCCCTCTCCCCTTTTTCAATAGTAAAACGCCTGTTTTGATATGCACATTTCTCACTTGTGTATCTATTTTTCAATTGGTTCAGAACCAGATGGCAAAGAGAAGGGTATTATTACGGATCTAAATAAGAATAACAATGTTGATGTCATTATTTTTAATTCATAGTGAAGTTGGAAGGCAGGGAGCAATGTCAAAAACAAGGCTTATATATGAGGACAGAACAGTATAGGGGAAAAATAGAATAAAGCTAAAGTCTCTCAAAGTCTTATAGAGCTTATTCTTCATTCATGGTCCACAACTGTCATTTCTCTTCTCTACCTTCCACTATGGCAAACACATGCACAGACAGGTCATGATCCAGTATGGCCCACCACGAACACCACCAACACCAACACCTTGGCTGGGGAGCTGGCATCACAGTTGCTGGGCACGTTGTTCCTCTTTCTATGCTATTGTCCCAGGTTTCTGTGTCTTATGAAGTTTCAGTCTTTCCTTGCTTATTTCCAGCATCTTTCACACTCAACTCAAAATGCAGCTGTTCACCTCCACTTTGGCTCTTCTTTGTTGAGGAGGAGGGGAGGAACAGGGAACCTCTATCCAGCCATCCTGGAATCTCTTATTTCTGTCTTGTCACATCAGGATCACAGATTAAACTTATCTGATGTTGATATTATGTGAAATTGTTTATGTGCAGCAACGAACACAACCGAGCTGTTGGCTGTCAGGCCAGTTAACAGTTGTCAGCTGCCAGGGATTGCCGTTACTGTTGTTTTCTCCCTTTCTTTCAGTTTCTTACATTCATCAACACACTCTCCAGTGAGGCAGCTTGAGAGTTTGTTTTTAGGGGAGAGAAAAAGTAACTCATGTTAGTCATCCTACTGTAAGTCATGATTGAATTTTAGAGGGGAAATCCCGAGAGAAAGAAAGAAAAATTACCTTTAAAGAAGCCACTTGTATGTAAAAATGGAAGTGTATTGGCTATGTTCCTACACATGACTATAATTTATTGGAGGTACAAATCCATTCATATACATGTTTATAACTGCAGTATGTCACTAATAAGACTGAGTTATTTGAGGTAAGCAAATATGTTATCAACGTTGCAGAGTTAGTTTGGTTTATGTTAACCTGGCTGCTGTATTATGCTTTTAAAGACATAAAAATAATTCAAGAAAAATGTTATATAAAAGATATTAGCAGATTGAAGTATTTTCACTTACTTCTTCATAGATGGAATATTAGCAGTTGAGGAAAGTATTATATTTCAAGTGGAATATAACTGAGCTTCAAGTGAAAATGTCATTAGGTTTATCTTTAATAGATCGGAAGTGCCACGGATTGCTTGCTACACATAACACGGACCTAATGTAGAATTTTCAGCACTTCACTAATTCACTTTTAAGACAATTAAGTTCCTTAAAATACAAACTTCTTCTTGGCTTTCTGGTTTGGGCTTTTATGTATTTATTTTTAAAGTATATCATGTTATTTACTTAAATGATTCCTACAGGAATAGTTAATAGATGTGAACTGCTTCTTGAAAGTACATTCTGGTAATTTTTAAGCTTTCTTGTGCACTAATTTATCTATATATGGATGCTCATCTATCTATGAACAAATGTACTAAGAAGGAGCCAATGGCAAAACTGCTTAATTTTTTTTACTACATTTAATTGGAATAAGTGTTTCCCATCTCCATGAAGGTTTCACTCAGAAAGTCTAGTGCCTCTCTTCGAACAATACTGTTCTTATTTTCCTTTTATCTCATACAGAGAAATGAATCTTGGGACCATTGGAAAAATTTCTAAATATGATGGAGAAAGGAAGGTGATGAGAAGGATGATATCAGAGTCATTTTCCTGCTTTTGTCCAGATACAAGTATAACTAGGAAATAATTTATTGACATATATACAGTGAAGCCTCTGAGCATTTTTTTTCTACTTAACATAATTCCAAATGGATGCATTACTATTAACTGAACAACAGGCTTTGTTTGGATTTCACCAGCTGTTCCATTAGTGTCAACTTTATGTTCTACAATTGAAGCCAGGACACCAAGCTGCATGTGCTTACAGTCTTCTTTGCTCTATGATAGTCTTTTAGTCTTCCCTTATTTTCATGACCTTTGTCATCTTGAGGATTTGTGGTATCTAATCTAGTCCTCTGATCTAGATTTGTCTGAAATTTTTCTCATAATTAGACTTTTTGATTTGGATTTGTGGAAAATATAAATGACATAAAATAGACATAACTGACATAAAATCTTTACCACATAATATCAGAGAGAAAAGACAACCTTTTTTAAAAAATGGTGCTGGGAAAACTGGATATCCATAGGTAGAAGAATGAAACTAGATCCCTATCTCTTATCGCTGCACAAAAGACATCTCACAATAAATAAATGATCTAAAAATTAGGCCAGAAAGTTTAAAACTGCTAGAAGAAAATGTAGGGAGAACACTTCAACATGTAGGCATAAGCAATGAAGAGAGAGCCTACAGATTGGGATAAAATCTTTGCCAGCTACTCTTCTGACAGACAATTAATATCCAGAATATATAAAGAACTAAAAAACTTAACACCCCCCCAAATCCAATCCATAAATGGCCAAATGAACTAAATAGACATTTCTCAAAAGAAGGAATACAGATGTCCAACAAATATGTGAAAAAAAGTTCAACATCTTTAGCAATTAGGGAAACACAAAACTAAGATTTTATCTCCATTTAGAATGGTGGTAATCAAGAATACAAATAATAATAAATTCTGTTTAGGATGTGGGGAGAAAGGAATACTTATACACTGTTGGTGAGATTGTAAATTAGTACAACCACTATAGAAATTAGTGTGGATATTCCTCAAAAGACTAAGAATGGAACCATATATGACCCAGCTATACCACTCCCCAGTATTTATCCAAAAGAATTAAAGTCAGCATACTATGGTGATATATGTGTACTCATGTTTATAGTAGCATAATTCACAATATGAAAATTCTGGAACCAGATTAGGTATCCGTCAACAGATGAATGTATAAAGAAAATGTGGTATACACACACAATGGAGTTTTATTCTGCCCTAAAAAGGAACAAACATATTCTATCTGTAGGAAAAGGGATGAAACTGGAAAGCACTGTGTTAAGCAAAATAAGCCAGTTTCAGAAATTTAAAATTTATTAAGTAATAGTTTCTCTCATCTGTGGATTCTAGAGAGAAAAAAAGGTGAAAAAGGTGGTGGGGGGAATCTCATGAAAGTAGAAGTGAGATTAGTATAATAGAGGAAAGGGACCAGGGGAAGGAGGTACTGGGGAGTGAAATTGACCAAATTATGTTATGTGCATGCACAAATACATCACAGTAAATCCTGCTATTATGTATAATTATAAATCCCCAATTAAAGAAGTGTTGATGAAAATGTAGCAAAAGCGAAACCTCCATATACTTTTGGTGCATTGTAGAATGTTTTGACTACTTTGAAGAATAGTAACTTCCAAATGTTAAATTTAGCATATGACTTAGCAATTCCACTCCTCAGTGTGTGTGCATGTGTACGTGCTCACGTGTGTACACACGTGTGTGTTTTTAATTCTTCAAGACAATTAAAAATATATTTCCACACCAAAAATTGTGCAAAATGTCATAGAAGCATTATTCATAATTGCCAAAAGGTAGAGAACAACCCAGAATGCCATGAACTGATGAATATATAAATAATTCCTAGGGGTATATGTTGATTTGTTGGGGGAAGAGAGGAATGGAGAGTCACTTTTGATGGGTGTTGTATTTCCTCTTGGTCATGAAGATTTATTCCTATATTTACTTCTGAGTTTAATAGTTTTTGTTCTTGCAAGCTTTTACTTGAGTTGGCCATCCCTGCTATATCTCCTGCATCTCTTCCTCACAATCTACACTGAAGCAACAAGGAACGACCTTGATTTTCATACATTAATCTGCTTTTCTCTGAAGAACTGTGACTGTAAATTATGGTTTTACAGGAAATGTAAATATTTTAAATTATTTTAAAATGATTATACCTAATCTACTAAAGAACAATTGACTTTCTTAAGTGAGTTTTAACATAGTACTACTATTATGAGGTTGTTGCCAAATATCAGTTTGGTGTCCTTAGTCACTCCACAGGAAGACACTACTTACAGAGTATACTGTGACTCAAGTAGTCATTCTCAGTTCTACTTGCCAGGAAAAATCATATTTTTAGTGGGAGAGAATGGAGAAAATCAAGGAAAAAGAATGCACTCTAACATAACACTATCTCACTATAAACTTCTGTATAATCCCAGTCTAGGGGCTTTAATAAAGAGTGTGATTGTTAATTTTTAATGTGTCACCTTGATTACAGGGTGCCCAGATGTTTGGACAAAAATTATTCTGGCTAAATTATTCTGGACTGTGAGGATATTTTTGGGTGAAACTAACAGTTAACCAATAAACAAAAAAGAAAAAAAGATCGCTTTTCCTAATATGGGTGACTCTCAGCAATCTATTAAAAATCTAAATAGAATTTTAAAAAAAAGGCTGAATAAGAGGAAACCTCAGCTGCTTGACCATTGGTCTTTTTTTTTTTTTTTTTTTTTTT